>JANHFL010004686.1:0-29456 GCA_032468155.1 Oxyrhabdium leporinum
GGATTTGAGATAGCTGGGATTTTGTAGCCAAAATAAAATACTTTCTCTTGGGAACCAAGGACATTCTCACATCTGGTCAGAGGAAGGCAGAGTGAGGTCACCAGGCAACCAGACAGCGCTGTGATTGGACCACATGACTGATTGTTTTGAGAAAGTGACAACTTTTTACTTTTAATTAGGTGAAAACTGTAGAAACCTTCAGAGTTGGTTTTCATCAGATCTGTGCAAATATGATGTATTCAGTAAAGCTATTCTTTGAGGAATCTACCTGCCTTGGAGTTTTGCTTGCTATAGGTCTATTACTTGGAACCCTGACACCGTCAGTGTAATAACTGCAGTATGTACATGTTTGCCCAACATTGCCCAGGGCATTCCCTGCTTGAACTGGCCTGACCAGCCATCTTTGGATGGGCCACATTTAGTTTAATGGGACTAATTGTGTCGAGGTCTTCATCAATGGCAATGGATACACAACATTAAAGTTTACTTTTTAAAGCAAGTATATACTGACATATACAAAGATATACTGATACCCACACCCACATACTTGCACAATTACACTGAATTTTGGTTTTCCTTAAAAGCAAAAACTAGCATAATTCCTGCTGTTTCCCACTTTCTTAACTAGATCTTCCTGGCTGATTAATAATAAGTCAAGTACAAATGATCCTTTGTTTGCCTTTGTTCACCCTCTGAAGGAGAATGTTGTCAGCAAGACAAGTCAAACATTACCTGGAATGACATGATTTGTAGAGTGTCCAAACAGATGTCATGATAATTAAAGTCTTTCATTACTACAAGTGCACACATGTTTTTGTAATGCAGTTTGCTTTTTGAAGGCATTGTCCTCGTCTTCATCTTGGTAAGTTGGGTGATAGCAGATATCAAGACCAGAATTGCTCTTTCTGTTCCTCTGCTTATTTTCATATTGCTTTTTCTCTAGGAAGGGCAAATATAGTTTTTGATTCATAATGCTGGACTTGCATATTTCCCATCTTTATTTTGCTATTAAGAGTTCTATTTTCTCTTGCATCACATTCCTTTACTAAAGACATACCAGAGTGCTATCTTCCCCATACATCCATCATGCTTCTCCAGTTAAATGAAGATCTGGAATACTCAAATATCTACAAATAATTTACCCTTAAACCCTCTAAGACTTGTTCAGACAGGATTTTGTAATTTGACTAATATGACCCACCCCACAATAAGCCCTACCCTACTTTTTGGGGGGTGGGTCTAATGCCCTTACCCCGAAAATAAGCCCAGGGGATGGGTATGACCAGCAAGTAATGGTGTGGGCGCAGGGGAGACAACTGTCCGGCTGCAGCTGGAGCCCACTGGCCCCTTGGGGCAGCGTTTGCCAAAAAGCCTCCACTCTGAACACTGAAGTTTCAGAATGGAGACTTTTTGGCAAATGGGAGGAAAATGGGGAGGGGGAATTTTCCTGCCTGCCATCCTTCCCTCAGTCCATGCAGTCAAAAAGCGTCCATTCCGAAACTTCAGCTTGCATGCGTCACCCCTGTCCTCCATTTCACCATCAGAGTCTTCTGGAAAGCCCTCTGCAGCTGTGAAATGGACTCCAGATGGTTGCGCATGGCACCCCCAGCCTTCCGAAAAGCCCTCTGCAGCCGATAATAGTGCTCCGGATCGATCTGGAGCTCTGTTATCGGTTGCAGATGCCTTCTGGCAGGCATCTAAAAGCAAAATGGAGGCTGGGGCGATGTGTGCGAGTGGCGGCAAGTGGCTGCAGAAGAAGAGGGGCCAGCAGCAGTCTCCTGCTGGGCGGGGCTGTCGGTGCCACTGCCACGAGGTGAGTCAAAAATTAGAACCCTCCAAAAAGAAGGCCTAGCCATTTTTTTGGGGGGGGGGGGTTTCAAAAGAAAATAAGACCTGGCCTTCCTTTTGGAGAAACATGGTAGCAGCTAGTTTTGTACACTAGTTCCCAGTTAATAATATTCCTTGGGTATGATCCCACCACTTCTAATTGTTTCATTATTCCCCACCATAGCTGATTTAATATATACAGGTTTTTATTTAAAATAACTCCGCTATGGGAAAACTTTGGAGAACTACAAATACCAGGCATTGTCACCTGAATTTCCATAGTAGTCTGTAAACGAAGCACTTAAAGTTATAAAAAGACAAGTTTACATAATGTGTTCTAGTGAGACAAGCCTGCAACAGGGTATTATGAAATCTAGTCATAACAATCAAATCTAAAAAATAATGCAGCAAATGTCATAGAATTCCCCCAGTCAGCCCAGCCTTCTTAGCCTGGATCAAATAACCCAAGAACTTGGTTTTGTTCATCACTGAGCTGATGAGGAGAAGAGAAGGAATAAGGGGATTGCTGATTAGCCGCCATGGCTCCCTTTGGCTAATAACTAGATGAGACTGATTCACAAGCATTGTCTCTTTCCTGCAAGACAAAGTACCAGTCCTACTGAGCATCCTCTTACCCCAAGAGTTACTAATTGGTCATCCCATCTCAATAAACAACTTCCTCAGGCAAAATATAAAGCAATTTCTTCTCAATAAAACTAACAACTCACTAAAAATCCCACAACACCCACCAAATCAGACTCAGAATAGAGCTGGAAGGGACCTTGAAGGTCGTCTAGTCCAATTCCCAGCAAGCAGGAGACCCTATACCATTTCAGATAGGTGGTTATCCAGTCTTTTTTTTAAAAAAACCTCCAGTGATGAAACACCTACAACTTATGAAGACAAGCTGTTTCACTGGTTATTTATTCTCATTGTTAGTTAAATAAAATCATAGACACTTTTAAATTTTTATTCCAAAGCAGTCACCAAAATCCCTTGCCCAAAGTCTATCTAAGATACAAAAAAACCCAACCAAAATCAAACAAAATTAGAAATACTACAATAATATGAGCAATTGTAAATTTCTCAGTTTACCTCCAATAGTAATCTTGGCTGATTTTAAGGGGTTCTTACAAAGGTTTACAGTGGCACCTTGGTACTCAACTGCCTTGAAACTCATCAAATTTGGTACTCAGTGCATTTTGATGTGAATATTTTATCCTGAAATTCATTGTTTGTTTGGTACTCAATGCACAAGCTAGAATGTGTCAGTGTTGAGACTGTCTTGTGACTCACTACATTATTCCTTATGGGAAAAATTAGTCTGATACTCATCATTTTTGGTACTCATCATGCCTCCCAAAACCAATTAATATTGAGTACCGAGGCACCACTGTAATGAGATCGTATGTGCAAAGCAAAGCATTTCTAAAGTTAAAGCTCAACTTAAGATTTAGATATGACAAAGGTGTTCTCAAAAATGTTAAGAGACATGAATAAAAAAAGTGACTGCAAAGATCAATTTAAAATACTTTAAATATGAAATTGTCAGGCCATTGCCTAATCATTTAACAATATTTGTTGGAGAGGAAGGGAGCTTTGCACACATTGAGAGAGTGTTGTCAGCATGCTCTGCTTTAGTATTCTTAATTCATGAGATCAACTATTTTCCAGGGATGGATAGATGCCAGGCTCAACTTAAGTCACTCCTGATTCTGTAGTAAAATGTCAAATGCCTCATTATAAATTGGAAGAATTTACTAATTTAATTTCTTATAAATCTTCCACTAGAAAGAAAAAAAAGACCAGTGATTAATCATGGCTATGGAAGTTTGTCAAGAAAATGAGTTACATCACCTTGCTTGCTAGTTCCAGATGCTTAAAAAAGCCTTTACCCTCAAAGCTGACTGCCGTCCAAAAGTTAAAATAAGATTAGTGATGTGGTGAAATCTAGGGGACATGGCCTGCAGGGCAAGGACTAAATAAGTCTCCCTCTGCCCTACATAGTGACAATGAGTTGGCCAGGATCCTGGCCAAAGGTTACAGCACAGCCTTTATTCCACCACAAACTAGATACTAGATCATGTGCCGAAGAGAAACCAGGAGCTCAGAGGCTGTGGATGGTGAGAATTTTTAAAAAAGCAAAAGCTACAGAAATTGCTCTCCTGGGATTATGCCTGTAACTGCAGTTTATATGACCAAAGATACATTGCTTGATAGTGTGGACAGTAAAAGATTAGCCTCCATTCCCTAGCTTCCTACAGTTTCCTTGCTTTTGTATTAATTCTACGTTAAAAGAGAGAAGGTTCTGTTAAAAGGATTCAATTTATCTGAATCAACACCATGGACTCAAAAGATGACTACTTATACAGTGTTCTTCCTATTTTGTGCCCCAAGATGAGAACAATCCAAACCAAAGTTAGCACTTGTACATTCCATTTATTAAAAATGGAAGAATTTTTATTAAAATGAAAATAATTTAAGCACATAAGCACAAAATGGTCCAGTCTGGCCATTGTTAATTGTTCATAGTAACCTGTTTTCAGCCTTATCTGATAACTTTTATTCAGCCTTACTATACCTTATCTTTTCTTTTCTTTTCTTTGCAAAGTCATATGCCTTCTACGTGCAAAAATTTAGACAAGAGTGTAAGAGCAAAAGAGAAATGTATCTTTCCAGACATGAACGGAAGGCACAACTTATCCCATTTGAGCCAGGCAATGCCCTTTTTCCACCTGCAGTGATTAATATAGAAAGGAAAATATCAAACTCTGATTCATTTACTCTATTACAGTGCAGCCTCCTAAATCACAAATAACATATTTTTAAATGTACGGCTTTTTAATGGAAACTTCTGAAGTCATATTCCTTTCTTGCCCCATTGCAAGCAGAACCCATAGTTTGTAGAAAATGTGTATTACTGTTTTTCACAGGTGTCAGCAAGGACAACAAATGACAACACATGGGTGCTGTTGCATCATTTTGCAAATATCATGACTTATAAACTTGTATCAGACTCTAAGGGGCCAATACATAATAATAGCATTTGCATGGTGTCATTGCATACATATCATTTTGCTGTCATCAATCAGTACTGTTATCCAGTCATACTTGCTGTGATTAACACAGTTGCACAGAACAAATAAATTGCTAATAAAAATCTCACAATAAAGATGTGAAGCATAACTATAACCATATATATAATTACAATGAATTAAGCTCAGTTAATTCCATAGCCATTTCTTCTCATGGCATAGGAGGTATTATTTAGGAAGATGTGGAAGGAAACTATTTTGTAGGGCATTTACTTATTCATTTATTTTAATTTTCCAACAAAGTCAGCCTGCAACAAATCAGGATTTATCTGATTTGGTATCCCGGTTGCATTGTTTTAAGATAATATTGTAAACTGCTAGGAGTCTATTGAGGGCAGCATTCTAAGGCAATGATAGATTAAGTCAATACGCTCAACCACTAATCCAGATTGAGTTTTAGAGCCATTAAATTTTGAATTTAAAAAGTTATCATACGACCAACTTGTATAAGGTAGGAACTCCATTAATAGGGGAAAAAAAGAGGGGAGAAGAATTTTCCAGGTATCTGATCATTTCGTTATTCTCCACCATCTGTTGAGAGTAGACATAAAGAACTGTAAAGTCTAGAAGCCTTGACCTCACACAATTTAGTTGTCAGTACACAAAACTTCCTGTTATGCCAGCAGATGTCATCATTGCTTTTGCTCCCTGGCATTCTCTTCCATTATAACTTTGGGAACTACTATAAACATGGCCAAAGCCTAACTGTGGAAGCCTTTGTAGAACACCAGTTTGCATTAGATATTTAGACACATTGAAGATTGGGCCACCTCCAAAACTATTATTAAAACCTTATCTGAAGACTGAGTGTCTTACGTACGGCAAGACAATCTAGTGTTTCCATTCCTGCTCGGAAATATTATTTTAACATATTGGATCTTACTTGTGGAAACTGCTGCTCTCTATCTAGTTGTACGATCCTTAAACATTTTGCAGTAAGGATGTAGATGATATGACTCCCATTTTGTAGATAAAGTTAGAATAAATCTAATTGTCTAGCAAATTCATGACCATGCTGGAATATGATGTTGAGCCAAATATATCTTCAGTTAAAAACAATAGGGGGAAAAAACCCAAACACTCTTAGTTACATTTGTGCTTCCTTCATACAAAGTGATGTTGTGGTAAAGGCTTAAAGGGTGGGGTTTCTGTTTTTGGTTTTTTTTGCATATGAGAGATGCTGAAACTATCCATCCTTTCCTGTAAGTCACCCTACCTAGAACTGGTTGTTAAGTCAGGTTTAGGAGGCAGGAAATGGGATGCCTCTTTTGGCTGCTCCTGTTCACATTGGGTGTCCTGCAATGTTAAGCTGTTTTTCTCTCCTGCAGTTTAGGTGAACCTAAGGCTTATGATGCTGTATTGCTTCCAAAGAGAATGTGAATTCATGAATATTTGACAAATGATCATGGTTCTGGGATTTTAGTTGCTATGGGAGGGAAATATTATTCTGGTCTCAAGTGGCAATTTATAGGTTCATCTGGAATTCAGATACTGCATTTTGCAAACAAAAGAACTTTGACAGACTGTCATCTTTGTCCAAGAACAGGGGGGAGAGTTTAATTACCCCCCAGGGCACTCTCTGAAGAAGCAAAGAGGATACCACTTGTGTCTCCAGGTGATCATATTTTGTTCTTTATCTCTTTAAAGCACCTTTCGGTTTCCAAGATTGGGAGCTACTGTTTAGAAGTTGTTGGCAATTATTAATTCATTTTATAAAATGTTTTCAGGTCACATGAAAGGAGAGAAACCCATTAAGCAAATCAACTATATTCTACATTAGGCAATAAAACAACAAAAATAAAAGCAAGAGCTCTGTCTCTCTGTGTGTATGGGGGGGGGGGGAGTTTCAGCTACAGTTGCTCTATACAAACACCTTTGAAGAAATGACATTTTACATAGATACTACATCGGCTTGTGTTGAGGTGGAAGTGGCAACTCTAAAGAACAAAAAACAAGCTGCCTAATTTGAAAGAAGCTGCCTAATATCAAACAGGAGGCAAAAAGTAAAGCATAGTAGAAGCATAACAAAGAAAGCTGCAAAGTTGCAGTTTCTTGTTACATTTTTCCATCACCAAATAGTGACAAATTTGTGGGCTTCCATTTGTATTTATTGGGTGTATTTCTTGACTAGGCTCCAGAAAAAAATAACTGACATGTCTGTGGATTAGAGTCTAATTATACAAACTTATCTTTGTAAGTAAAAGTAGAGTAATAGTCTCAGCTGTTCCTGTTCTGGGTCTTATCTTCAAAACATCTGAACAGTATCTTCTCCTGACTCTCTGGGGAAAGGAGATTGACAGCAATAAAAACGACCAGTTAACGACATACTCCATAATAAAATTATGCAACTGGACTTTCAGGGGTGTGCCGGGATTCACACTCCTTAATTTGATATAAATAAATAGTGGACCCAGAGCAGAAACTAAATGTGATGTATATTGCATTTAAATGAAATACCATTAAATGCAGTTAATATGATTATTCTTCAGTGATTAATAATTTCCCCTTTATGCCACAACAAGTCTTACAGTACAGTAACAACTTTCAGAGCCCTCTGGAGTTGGGGCACACCTAAAATTTTTGTGAGTCATTTATATGCAGTCCTGGAGCCTCAGCTCATGCCTTTGGGTCTTGTGGCATACAACATGATTCCAGAATTGAAAAGAGTCCACTAATTTGGAAGCACCAAAATTAATCTGTTAGGTTTCCCAAGGCTGGCACAAAATATGTAGAGAACTTTCTCAGATATTTGAGCAACATGCTAGGACTTGTATCATCAAACACTAATGTCAGCCATTGCTGTCTTTGAGCAGTTTGCAATTGATATGAAGTTTGTACCACCTGTTAGTTCAAATCCAGTGCGTTCTTTTCCTGTATTTTCCTGTATTTTTGTGGCAGGATGTCAAATTGGAGGTGAAAACCAAGACACTCTACACACACACACACACACACACACACAAGTTCTTACTTCTGATTCTTATCCTAATTAATGATGATTGCATGTTTCAGAATAGTGATCAGTTAGCGACTTTAGCATTATTAGTATGAATTTGAAGAGTGAAGGATATTCATATTCAAGGCTAAACTAGTAGCCACAAAGTATTTGGTCAAATAAATGGCTTTATGAAGCACCTTGTCAAAGCAAAACCAAATATTTAATATAGGCCTTTTTCCCCACTATATCACTATAGCTAGTCCTTGACATATGACCATAATGAAGACTGCTTCTTACATTTGGATATTGTAACAGCCATAAAATGGGTCAGTCACCAATTTAATGACCTTATATTTGCAGTGCTTGTTATGTGAATCCAGAGTCATTAAAACAAATGTCACAGTTGTTAAGCAAACCAATGGGTCAGTATAGGGGCAGTTTTGCCAAAAAAGGAAGTAAGCACAATTTTTTGGCAAAACCATAGTAAAAGATGACCATGTGACTATCGGACGGTCATACAGCTGTAAATGTGGCCATGTTGCCAAGTGCCCGAAGTTGAGACATATGACTGCAGAGGGAGTCTGACTGGAATCTGGATTGTAAATGCCTTTTTTTTGTATCAGGTGTAACTTTGAGCAGTCACTAAGTTAATTCTTGACTTACCAATTGTAAGTCAAGAATGACCTGTGTAGCATTTTAATAAGCACCTAGTTGGCTCTCTGTATTAAACTGGGGTGAGCAACCTGCATTAATATGGCCATGGTCACTTCCTTTGGTACCTGTTTGACTTCTTGTACCATCTGACTTTTGAAATTAAAAGTTTACTTTTTTTTATGGACAAAAAGATCATCTTTTTTTACTCATCAACTGTTGATAGTGTCTTCTAAATGTGTGTGTGTGTATGTCTGTGCTTTTTTACACTCCTGTAAATTCATTTTCATGTCCTTGCATGTTGCTCTTTCCAGCCCCTCCTTTATGAATTCCTAACTTGAATGGTGTCTGCTCAAGCAATATCAGTTGCCATCTGGTTCAAATGGATTCTGGTCGTTGTTGCCCAAACATTTGTTCTAGCCAATTTTGGCTGATCTTGAAAGCTCAGAAGTGTTGTTCTTGGTTACGACTTGACTGAGATATCAACCGAGAATTCCAAAGTTGGCAAATGTGACTTGTGCAGGCACATGCACACAGAGATAGCAGGAGGTGTTACCAAGCAGCCACGCCTGCCTTGCAAAATATGTGGCGATTTTGATGCTTCAAACCACATCAGAGCAAAGCATATTGCTTTGCAAACCACATCAGAGCAAAGCATATTGTATACATGCAGACATGTAGCAAAATATGACATGTTTCCAATAGGAGGCCCTTTTACATCTCCCACAGATTATACTGTAGGTACAAAAGCAGGGGTGTCCAACCTTGGCAACTTTAAGACCTGTGGATTTTAACTCCCAGAATTTCTCAGCCAGCATAGAGAAGTTGAAGTCCACAGGTCTTAAAGTTTCCAGAACAGAATAGAATAATAGAGTTAGAAGGGACCTTGGAGAACTTGCAGTCCAACCCCCTCCTCAAGCAGGAAACCCTATACCATGTCAGACAAATGGCTATCTAATCTCTTTTTAGAAACCTTGAGTGTTGGAGCACCCACAACTTCTGGAGGTGAATCATTCCACTGATTCATTATTCTAACTGTCAGAAAATGTATCCTTAATTCTAGACTAGTTCTCTCCTTGATCAGTTTCCATCCATTGCTTCTTGTCTTCCCTTCAAGTGCTTTGGAGTATACGTTGACCCCAAGCTGACCAAGGTTGGATACCTCTGCCCTAAAGGGAAATTAGGACTTCCCAAACTCTGAATTCCATAATGATTTTGAGAAGCAATTAGAACGTTGAAAAAATAGATGATGATGACAATTAGCAGTTGCAGCTATTATAACTCTCAGCCAAATTGATTTTGTTTATCTTGTCAAGTGACAAGCAAGAGCTTCTAATTATTTTTCTTTTACAGTAATATAAATAGTTTTTACTGTATCTGATACAAATTATATTCCACTGAGGATAGCCAACCCTGAAAGTAGCTAGTGGCAATCCCTTTAGGAAAAAAGGCTACGGGGAGTGTGGGGGGGGGGAGGAGACGAGGTGGAGGGATAAATTCTTTCCAAACCTTTTGTGGTTTAGCGGTTGGGCCTGTCTTTCATCTGCAGTTTTATATTGCTTGTACATTTCTATTTCTCTCTGCTGGGTGTGGGATGCTCCTTATTTCTAAATCACTGAAATGTTCTTTTCAGGGCTGGGTTGAACTATTTTGGCAGCAAAACGTGCAAGGGAAAATTTGCACCACAATTTCCTGTGCTGTACCTGTCCTCTGGATCAAATGAAAGATTTGATTCCCTGAGGGCTGTTGTTGAGCTGACAGCTTTTACCAGTGCTAGATTTACTATATGCCACTCCCAACCCCCATCATTTTCTCTAGTGTGCCTCTTTAAGACTGTGCTGTAAAAAGTTAGGAAATAAGTTCGGGAGAAGTCTTGCAGGAATTGGTCTCCACCCTAACTTCATATTTCCTAGAATGTTGAAGGTGTGGCTTTGTACACATAATCACACCCTCCAGCACTATAGTCAAGCCTTTTGTAGTCTTCACAAGGTGCTTTACCTACTAATAATTTCTCTCCCCCTGAGAAAAATTATGCAAGCAGCATCTAAACACATTCTTGCACTGCAATTCATCCATCCCTCACCAATAGTTTAAAGCAATATTGGCAGTGTAAAAACTCTAATTATCCTCTTGCAACAGAGTTTCATCATGGGAAATACATGAAGCGTTCATAGGAAATAGTATTTCAACCTTCCCACAATACTGTGTCACTGCCTGGTTCTTATCTACAAGAGCTAAATTTTCACAGCCACCTTTTCTTCCATTTACAAGTAATGCATGCTGGACAGCCAACCAGCAACTCAGGGCTGGAGCAACTGTAGTCTACAACTTGCTAAACGTAATTTCACAAGCAACGGGTGGCAGGCAGCTGGACCAATCAGATGTAAGGCCCACCACCATTGCAATGCCTTTCTTAGCACCACATTCTCAGAAGTGGTATATCATTCTTTCAGTTGGCTGCTATTATTCCTTTTGGAAATTTTTTTATTTAAAATGGCAGATGGTGCAGCTGTTTCAGCTTTCACTGGTTAACTAAACATAATCTTTAGAGGATTTACTTCTCTGTTTTATAAGAATTATTTGTGGACACCTTTGGATGTCAGGCCCTGGATGGGAACCCTCTAATCTGGCCCTGGAGCTCCTCTGCATTGATAACAATTACACCAAAAATTAATTTACTGAATCAATTTGAAGCACACTAGATGGGAAAGACTGTTATACTTTAATGGTGAAATGTCTTTGCTAGAAATTCAAATGAGTGGAAATCTCCCCTAGTTTTGTCTGAACTCGATACAAGGCTATTAGTCCAGCACTGGGAATTTGAAGATGTACATAAATTGCTGTTAAAACTCCTTAAAATGTATAATTAGTAAGAGAGTCTAATTTAATCTAGGAACTGCAGGTAATTATACCATTTAAAAAAATCATGCATTGTAAAAATGCTTGACAGCTGTGCAAAACTCTGAGGGGAATGCTTTGGCTTCACAAGGCTTTGATAGAACCACTTGATCAAAAGCAGATTCTCCAACTTGCTTCAAAGTAGCAAATGAAATCAGTGGGTTTAAAAGGCTCACACATTCCATGGCTTTGCTAGCGCTTCTGTCAGTGGCTTGAACAGAAGTGGCTGAAATTTCCCAGAGACTTAGCACAACACAGCTATGCTCAAAGCCAGAAGCTGGTTAAAAAAACAAAACAAAACACCCAGCCGACTGCCCCAAAGCAGAAAGGAGGTGCCTCCCCCTTCCTATGCCCTTTTCCTTTAAATTGACCTTTCTTTTTCCAGACTTTCTCACAGATTAACAGAAGTGCAGCTTTGCGCTTCCCATACTTGGTGTTAGAAGGTAGCAGGTTATTGAGACTCAACACATTCAACATTCCTAGTCTGGAAAATTCTACCCCACCCCCCTGTACCTTTCACAGTTTCTAGATTTGGCACTGACATAATATGATTTTGCAAATTCAGTTCTATACGAGGAGTACAATGAGGGCAGAGTGATGTGGTGGCAGCTGGGTACCTTTTAAGGTGGCTAGATGAACATTATTTTCGGCATCCTCTACTTTCTCAAGACTCAGCTTGCTTTATGGGGCTATCACTTTTCTCTCTTTTGGGCTAATGCAATGTTACACTTCTGTGCTTGTCCTGCCAACATGACTGGAGTTCTGTTCAATGCTCAGCACTCTGAATATGGACTGAAGATCTATATGCAGATTTAAGATCCATGCATCCATACATACATTGATGTCAGCTAATATTTGTAGATCCCATCCTGAGCATTTTTCATCTTTAAGAACAGTTGGTGGCAAGGCTATGAGTGTTACTTGTTCTGTGACAGCCTCTTTCTTAGTGACCCACTTTCCTCTTGGCATTCTCTCTTACTCTGGCTTGCCTCCCTCTGATAACTAAGTATGCTGTTAGCAGAAAGGGTTTAAAGTTTTTGAAAGTTTGTATTTGTATTTTAAAACTGGGACTGCATTTTTTTCAGCTAGCTTCTCTATATGCTTTTATGGGATGCTCTGCTGTCTCTTTTGTATCTCTGCTACCTTTCCTCAAAACAGATATAGGACAGAATCATTTTTAAAATGTATTTAGTTCTCACAATCACAGTGCTTAGTTTTAATGTACAGAAAGAGATTGCAGACATCACCAAGGTGATCATGACAACATAATGGAAGCTGTTCCTCAGTTGTTCTTGTCATCACATATAATATACAATTGATAGATCTTTTCAGTAATAACTTCCAAACCTGGAAATAATTTTCACAGGTAATTTATCTTACCACTAAATTTTGGCAGTGTCATCTTGGTATCTCTAGGGTTGCAGGTTTCATAACTCTGGGTCACTGTTATGGGCTCATAATAATCAGGTGATATTATTGAATGTGGTAAAGAAATCACAGTCCTCCATAATGTTAGTAGGATTGAATAAAATTATAGTATGTGGATTCATGTTAGTGTCTAATGTGAGTAATAACCAGCAATCTATTATGTGACACAATAGTAATCCCGATGGAACTACAACATTTTGAAATCAGTTGTTGTAAGAGCTGTACATGTGAAGTAAAAATAGTTTGCTCTATGTGTAGAGTCATCTGGCATCATTTATAAAGTATATCTCAGTCCTGCTTTTACTTTAAGTATTTCATTGGCACTTCGCTTTGACTTATTACCAGTTTGCCTGGGAAGATGACACAAATAAAGAACCAAGGAAACAAAGTAGGTAATTGATATGCTTGCTTATTATACATACTAGCATTGGCTCTGTTTCACTGCTGAAAGGATTTTGGATATATGTACATGTTTTACTCCTATTGTATTCAAGCAATAAGGGTCCACTTTTTTGAATAGCCAAACTTGAGCCTTAATAAGAGTAAGCACATTCTTAAAAGCAATGCCACTACCGCTAAACGTATTTCAGGTTTATTAACATTTTTTAAATCAAGGGCCATAGGAATCTATAAGAAGCTATGACAATGTTGCACATAACAAAACAACATCGTGCAAATTAGGTAAAATCATACAACCAGCATGAGATGATGTTTCATGTGATGTCATGTGCCCCTCTTCTCCTAAGTTGGGGGTATATCTCAAAATTTGCACCAAAACCCTTCCCTTTTGTATTCTGCAGCTTTGAAATAAATAACTATAACAAAAGGACTCATGTTTAAATTTGTCTTCTTTTCTGTGGATAGAAATCCTTCCTAAAAAACAACAACAACAAAAAAACACCCTGATGTGGATAGTATAAATGTTGAGATTTTATTCAGACTTTGGCTTGCGTAAAAAGGATATATTTAGGAATGGCTTCTGCCCGACTTATTCTTGAACAAAATAAAACAAGCAGCCATTATGTGGGAATTCCATTCCCAAAATGGATAGATAGAGAGATAGACTAAAGTTATCTTTCATACTGGATGCATGTACAATTTTGCTTACTTTCCGGTAATCATCTTTAGGACTCTTGCATTATATTGCAAGGAGGACTACATTTTATTCTATAAATATAAAGCATAATAAGATAACATTTTTTCGGTCCAGAGCCTAACGTAAATATGACTGGCTGACAGATGGGACAAATATAAAAAAAGTGTGATCCTTTATATGCTTAATCATTATATTCAAAAGATAGATGTTTGGGAAGAACAAATAATGGCACTATAGCAAATACACATAGGAGCTTCAGAGCTGTTTTAACTGCAGCTAGACAGGTCAACCAGCCACAGTGAAGATTTTCAAGGCTAAACTTGTGGAACTACTGACAGTCCTCAACTTATGATCACAACTGAGCCCAATATTTATGTTGCTAAGCGAGACAGTTGGTAAGTGAGTTTTGACCCATTTTACGATCTTTCTTGCCACCATTGTTAAGTCAATCACTGCAGTTGTTAAGTTAGTAACTCGGTTGTTAAGTGAATCTGGCTTCCCCATTGACTTTGCTTGTCAGAAGTTCTCAAGCGGTGATCACATGACCCGGGGGGGACTGCATCTGTCATAAATACAAGCTAGTTGCCAAGCACCCAAAATGTGATCACATAACCATGGGAATGCTGCAACGGTCATAAGTATGAAAAACAGTCATAACTCACTTTTTCAGTGCCGTTGTAAATTTGAACAGTTGCTAAACAAACTGCTGTAAGTCGAGGATGACTGTATTTCATGTTCCTCACTGGGTAGCAAGTGCATTTTTCCTGCAGAATCAGGGGTGCCTTCAAATGAGATGAGAGCTCATTTGAATTTCTACCTTAAATTGGAAAAAGAAGTCAAGCAAGATATGAAGCATTAAGGGTTTCAGTTACAGTAACTAGTTGCCTTTGGATCTAAACTAATATTCTGGGAGTTGAAGTCCACACAACTTCTTTAAGTTGCCACGGTTACTGAAACACTGACCTAGACAGAGCAAAAGTTGAAGTCAAGCATTTGGGATGGTTAATACTTGCTATCAAAACTCCCCACAATAGAGAATTGATAAAAGCCTCTTTTACCCAACAAAATTACTGACAAGCAACATTTACAAGAGTTCTACCTATTCAAACAAAATGCATTTTATTTCATGTTTTAGGAAGAAGACTATCATAAAATATAATAAAGAGTGAATGTGCTCATGTAGACTAGTGAACTAAAAATCACCTTTTATATATTAAATTCAGCTATTGTATCTCCCTGCAGTTCTCGTTTCTTCAGGCTAACCATATCCATTATTTCCAAGCATCCTTTTAATCCCACATCCTTGAAATATAATTAAATGTCTTAGACAGTTCTCTTTCTCTTTTCTGGGTTGGAAAAAAAATCAAATAGCATCAAATTATTTCAAATTTCTGGAACTTTGGGGCATCACACAAAACTTCTTAGTAAAATAGAAAGAGGGTGAGCTAAGGTGCAGATTTGATGCTTAGCTTGATTAGATTGTGGAGTTTATTGCCACAAGTAACTGTGAAGATTGGACTCATGATGACAGGCAAATATACCAAAACTCCTCCAGTCATCAAATATACTATTGTTAGATTATAGTAGCACTGCATCCATTACCTATTTATTCATTTATCTTGATAGATTGGAGCAGTTATAAGTAGTTTTTTCAGTTGTTTGTTATCATCTATTGGCATATAAATGGGAGCAGGGAAACAACTGCTTCTTAATCATAGTGTTTATTTATTGATTTCATTTATTCATAATAATTAGTTTATGAAATCCATGAATGTGTATATACTTACATAATTTGCCTTCATTTATCTAAGCCATGTTGCTCCAACTTGGTGCCCTTAGAAGTAAGTATCAAAAGAAAAAAGGCTCTTGACAAGGTGAAATTATATGCAGAAATCAGTTCTAATTTCTGCATATTATTTCGCCTTGTCAAGATCCTTCTTTGTCTTGATACTTTTTTCTAAGGACACCAAGTTGGAGAGACATGGCTTAGTTTAAAGGAACAATATGCAGAAATCAGGAAAAATCTGGGTGTCTTCACAAACACAATATAAGGCAGAAGGATAATAAAGTTCCAAAAAGGAAAATTGACTGGTCAGAACACACTTTGAGCATTATATCCTGCTGTGAGCACTGCATTTCACGAAAGATATTGACCAACTGAAACATGTTCAGATGAGCAAACCAAAGGGCTGGAAAGAAAAACAATGTGAAATGGCTGAATTGGCTATGTTTAAACTGTGGAGGGGCATGACTTGAATATTTGAAAGGCTGTCATGATGAAACTCAGGCAGATTTGTTTAGCATCAGATCTAGAGAAGACAAGAAGAAACAGGAGTTGATGTTACAAGGATGCATGTTAGAATTTCCTACTTGTGAATTTTGGAACAAATTTCCTTGAGAGGTGACGATGGACCCTTTTCTGTGGATGTCTTTAAAACGGAATTGGAAAGTTAGTTCCTGGGGTGGTGTCCGTTTGGATTTTTGCACTGATTTGGGCATCTCCATGTTCTCTTCCAGTCTTTACGTTCTATGTACCTATATTCTACATACACATCCTCAAATTTGCTGAACTTTAGAACTTTACTTTACTTTATTCTATGCAATTTAAATTTTACCTCTTAGTAAAAACTTTATCGTAGCAAGATTTTGTCTATCTTTTGGCAATGATGCAAAACAGTCAGTGCTTTGGTATTAAACATGCTTTTTACCCTGGCCCTGTGTACCTTAGGTGCATTATATATGGATAATCATCATATATTTTTGTGGAATTTATTTTGTGGAATTTAAATAGTAGCTCCAATATTTCACACTTTTCTATATTTTTGTGCCCTTTCAAATATTTGGACACATTTTTTAATGAAACCAGGGTATGAAGAATTATTGATTCTATTTATTCAACTGTTCAAGTGTATTCAACTGTTCAAGGAAAAAAATATCTTTCTTTGTTTCAAAAATATGAAATCAATTTCAAATCCCGCTTAATATGCAAAATATCTGCAAAGAGAGAAAATTAAATATTAAGAAGACCAAATTAATGACAATAGATAACACAACCAGTTTTAGAATTGGAAATGAAGATATCATAGTGGTAGATAGCTTCTGCCTCTTAGGATCAATCATCAACAGTAAAGGAACAAGCAATCAAGACTAGTATGTTTGGTATGGCAGCTATGAAGACCTTGGAAGAGATATTTAACTGCTGTGGTATGTCTATACCTACAAAGATCAGGATCATGTAAGCCATGGTATTTCCTGTGGTACTAAGCAGAGGTGGAAGTTGGACCTTAAATAAACTGGATATAAATAGTATTGACATTATTGAACTTTGATATTGGAGAAGATTCCTGAGAATATGATGGCTAGCATAGCAATAATCAATCAATCAAAAGTTTATAGATTCGCCATCACGGATGTAGGCCATTTTGTATGGCTCTTTTTAAGGTAGGAAAAGATGAACATTTTGAAGTAGTATTGAATATCTTTTCTGAAAAAATGTATATTATATACAAATAGCTATTATGCATGACATCAGTAGCAACACAAAATAAGTGAAATCAAAATATAAACCAATAATCAATAAAAGCATAAAATCACCAATAATGCAACTGAAAATATTGAGAAAAATGAAAGCATTTAAAACAATTCACAAGGTTCTGAGGATACCTGTACAAGTGAAGAGCAATACCTTGACTTGTCAGCCAAAGAATAAGGAAAAGGGTCAAGCAGATATTTCCAAGAAGGAAGTCCTGTGGTGTGGGTGCTACTAATACAAAAATTAATTTTATCAGGAATAGGTGGATATGCCAGATCATGATTATTATACTTGTCTAAATTCTGTAATATACTTCTCTATTAAAACCAAAGCGTTTTGTGGCTAATTGTCTCTTATATGGTATTCTTTTTTTAAATGACAGTTTTAGAGGGATAAATACATGGATGTGGAATGCTACATATTTATTCATAATTACTAACCCATTGGCAGTGTTCTTGCATTATGCTAACAAGCCAGAATCGGTTTTTCAGATGAGTTACGGCTTATTTGGCTATTCTTTGGAAATTGACCTTCCTAACTACAGCTTGTCTTCCACATCTGTGGATTGTGTAGAAGCTCTATAAGGCATACACACAGATAAGCAGAGAAGCCATAAAATATTTATGCCTGTTCACATAGCACTCTTTATCAGAGTTGTAACAAGAAAGCCTAATGAACTGTATTTTAAACTTCTGATTATTTATCCTAAACAAACTATAGCCAAAAACAAAGACAATGTGCTTGGTTGGCTGGCTGAATTTTAGAAGTGGGCTTGATGACGTCAAAGCTTTTGGCACTTGGGATTTTTAACATTCATACCAAGTACAGTCATTCTAGTACAGCTCCAGAGTTCATGGTTGACATCAATCTGACTCACAGCAATATCACTTACGACGCAGGATTAATTATTTATCTGTTTTTAGGGTGCTTCTCTTGTTTTGTATTGTACCATGAATAATGTTACATGGTAGTCTGGTCAGGTTGCAATAGCTGGTACTGAACCTTCCCTGGAGTTGCTTTTGAGGGACTACCCATGGCATCTTATAAGATCCAATGGAATATCAGAATTCACTTGGAGTGAGGTTTGCTGTTGTGTCAAAATATTTGCCTGAGGCCTTGATAAATGATTGGAATGACTAGTTGCTCCTGCCTTTGATTGACAAAACAGGGAGGAGCATAGTAATAGTTTTGAAGAATCCATAATTAGATCCCTACCTTTCAATAGCTATCAACTGCTATTGAATTTTGCTATTCCTGCCAATGCCATTAATTGGATAGTGACAGACCTTTAAGCATTCCTGAATAAAACTAATTCCCTGGATTGGATGTAATCTGATTTTAAGCAGGTTCTGACATGGATATAGCATTGATTGATTAATGAATGAATTGTTGAGAGAATGGGATGGGATAAGTAGCCACTGCTCATACTCTTGGTATCTTGGTAGCTTTTGATATGACTAACTATGGTGTCCTTCTGGATTACATTAGGAAGTTGTGGGTTATGGTATGGATTACTGATGCTTCTACATCTTCTCTGAAGGTAGGTTTCAGATAGTGGCATTGGGAGATTATTGTTCCATCTATGCCTTTTATACTGTGGAGTGACAGAAGGTTTTATTCTGTTCCACATGTTATTTAACATATGTAAAGCACCACTAGAAGAGATCATCATGGGTTGCAGAGCTGAGTTTTACATTCATGCAGATGACATCTGGATTTACTTCTTCTTTTCAACATCATCACGTAGTTGGTTTCATTGATTGGCTTCTGCTTGGACCAGATTTCAGACTTCATGAAGTGCAACAGATTAAAAGTTAGAAATTTGGAGTTATCTCAACCTTTTGAAAAGAATTCTGCTCTGGAGAGGAATATTTTTCCTTTAAAAGAGAAGAGCCACACTGAACAGGTTTGGTTTGATACTCCTTTGTCTCTTGCAAGGTAAGGCGCACATTTTTTCATCTGCTGAAAAGTCACCAGCTATTACCCTTCCTGGAAAGACTTTTGTGTCCCAGCAAGTAGTATGATAACTGTGGTTGCTAAGCTGCATTGTCTCCCAGCGAAGTTTAAAATAAAATTCAAAATACTGGTCATTCCATGCAAATCCCTAAATACAAAAATCTTGAATACTTTTCTCCTGGAGAGCTGAGGTCTTTGGATAAAGGCTTTTTGTGCACCACCACTCCAATAAAAGGTTTATCTGGATTTACCAAGGTCAGTTAGCTCAAGTACTGTAGAATTTCCCCCCATTAACAATTGCCTGCCTCTTCACTAGTGTGTTTCATTCAAAGAGCAGCACTATATTGTCCACTAAATATGATTAAATTCAATGGATCTTATGTTTGTGGGCACAGAACAAAATTCCTGTGAAGACAATAGAATATATTCCTTATGCGGTATAATACTTCACAAGGTACAACTGATGTCTGCCTGTTCTTTCTCTTAACCCCTCCTCTCTTGCTGGCTTTTATTTGACAAGAATGCTATACTAAATATAAACTGTAATTATTCACAGATATTCACATCTTTGATCAGCACATAACTGTAGCAATTTGGGGTTGTGCAATAGCAACAGACTCATTCAACCTGCATGCTATTCAAATGCTGTGATTATTATCTTCTAATAAATGGGATGGTGGCTTTGATGTAAAATAAGTGTTCAAAACAGTTGGAATGTAGCAGCTGCTTTTTTATAATATGACAAACTAAACCAGTTGATTTAAAACATCACAAGAGCCCTGCTGAATGACACCAAAGTCCTACCTTGCTTCATATTCCAGTGACACCAATCTCTTGCCTCTGAGAAGCCTCCAAGCAAAGTATGAGTGCAAAACTATACCCCACCCCTTCCCCCTCCTTCTGTATCTCCAGCAACTTGTAACAGGATGACTCCCCATTCTTGCTGCAGGTTGAGATGCCCAGATATCATGACTAATCTTATCTGTTAATCTTATCTGTTAAGACTAAATTTACCTCAAGTATTCTGCATGGAATTAAGGGTGTGCTAAAAAACATATCCTGAATCTGATGTCTGATAATTTCATGATTCGAAGGAGGATCTTTTAATATGATTGACCAAGACCGATTATTTAAAAACATATTGAAAGGAAATATGGATTAATCTTGTCCTGAAGGAAATATCCAATGCCAAACTTATACTTGCAACATCTGCAAGGCCAACTCTTGCCCCTTACAAAGTGTGATATCATCAATCAATGGGTTTAAGAGATATTTGGCATGATACCAAAGCAACATTAAAAAATCAAACTTTCAGAATGGCTAATGTCTATCTTTTTTTTTTCTGATTTCTCCCTTACCCCCACAGTAATCTTGTTTTCCTATTACCATCTTACATGAAGTGATGAACTTCAGAAGAGCGAAAACATATTAGCTGCTCTATTGCCATTTCCATTTTTCTGCTTTATACACTTACATTAGATTTGGCGCAGGGACAGAAGTTTTGATCTGCAGAAAAACAATAATGTAAAGCCTATTCTAATGAATGTTGGTTTTCTTCTCATATGCTTCTGTTTTATTTTATTAGTATCAAACAAAAATGAAATTTATTTCTGACATGCTCCGAACTGGCTGCTTTGGAATCACATAGAAGAAATTTGAAAACCATTCCCGTATCTTTGGAAATAATAGTTGATTCAAACCATGACTGAATCTACAAACATGGGATCACATGATGGAACCCTACTAACCAAACAAATGCACTAACAATGCATATACTGTTGTTCTCACTTTAGGAAAGTTTCCAATGCAAATGCCTTAAAGTGACAGGTAATGAGATCATAATTTTGTGTTTCTAATGCAGTATTTTGTCATGTGGGAACAGATTTCCACAAAAGCCTTCCCTTTCAGCAGTAGATTCTTTGACATCTCTGACTACACAGGGAGCAAACTGAAAGACTCTCTGGCATAGAAAACTATACACCTAAACATAGATTAGAAGCAGGTTTTGAAATTATGACTTTATGCATCAGGATAGAGGATATCCAGGAGTCCCTACAAAGTCAAACTTGCTTGAATTAATTATATGGGGTGTAGAAGGTAGGCATGTTTTCTAGAATGCCTCTGGAATAAGCATGTGTATATTTGCAGCTCTTCCTAAATTATTGTAGTCTACTCTACATTCATTGCAAAAAGAAGGTTTAGAGAGTTTGCAGCTGAAAAAAGAGTATCACTGCTCTAATTTCCCTAGATAAAAATTTCTTGCCAGTAATTAATCATACCTTAGAAAAAAAGATTCTATCTTTGCTATTTCATTTCTCTTCTCGTAGATGTTACTTTTTTCATAAGAGGCAAATTTAAAAAGATGGGCTGGCCTTGCATAGCTACCTAACACATGGTAGTCCCTTGTATGAAAATAAAACCATTGCTACAGGTGTTTAAATGAAAGGAAATTGTCAAGGTAAGTACCAAAATATCTTAAGCTTCATAAACACTGCTAGAGCTTTTCTGAATTCCCTTCAGCAAGTGGTCAAGCTGGCACTCTCATCACCTTACAAAAGGTGCCATTGATAGTATGAAAAGTCAGCTTATATGGTTTGTACAGTCTTGTTCAATTCTATAATGACACACAACTGGATAGGATAAATAGAATTCAAGGTTAAAACTATCTCAAACGGACTTGTGTACATGCTATACTGAGCATCTCTAGACATGAATTACAAACTGATGATGCTATTGATCTAGTTGTTGGTATTTTTAATGGAATTTTAGACAAATGGGCATTGCAATACATTTTTACATAGTGTATTATTCAAACCAAAAACAGGTTCTTAGTTTTCTATAGTAGTCCTTGATAACCCTATTTCTGCTACCCCCAAAAAAGAGGACAGAGGGCTTGCCTAACCTCAATTTAAGGCTGGTAAATGGTTTTGTCTGAGTAAATCATAAATTCTGAAGAAAATGCAGATGCTGCAGTGTTACTTACTGGATCTATGGAATGTCACACCAGACATAAAGCAATTGTTCTGACTTCTAATCAGTTTTAGAGTTCTGTTCGAGATACTTTTTTAAACCTTCTAGCCCCATCTTCTGGGGCTCTCTTTTGAATGGCTAAGACATGTGGGGCCCGGAGACCTCTTAAAAAAAGTAAATATGCCAGATGCTGTAGAAAACTTCAAAGTAATTTTAATTGAACTCAGACCCAAAAATCTTTTCTCCAGTTCAAATTAAATAAAATATCAATATATTCCTTTTATCCCCACCCTCAGGTTTTCTGTCCTGTATTATATCCTTTTCTATTTTGAAAAGCTCCTTTCATCTCTCTCACTTTCAATAGAATACATATGGAGAAAAATGCAGGAGAAACAAATAGCCTTGAAATAGTTGATGGAGGCAACTTAACCTTAAACCTGTACAATGAGAAAGAACCACAGAATTCCAGCTGGAACAGCCACTAGAAGCTATTTTTTACCCTCTCTGGGTAACGATGACAGATAGCTGGCCTCAATAAATACTTTTCTCTTCTGTGCTGAAGGGAAAAAAAGCCCTTTTTAAATGAGGTCAACTTCAACTTCCACATCCTACTTGGCCATTTAAATGTCTGTATCCTTGTCCAAAACAAAGTCTGAAGGAGATTCACAGGCCTTCTTCACCTGTTATCTTTATTAATGTTTTGCACTCAAGCCATGAACTTTGCTCTTATGCTACGTACTGTGTAAACCATATAACTAATAGGATTCAGTCTCTATCTGGGGAATTTTATAGTCTCTCTGAAGCAGAGTTGGGAAAATCTTCTGAACTGGATATGAGTTGACAAGCCAACAGATTAAGAATGCAATAAAGGTGCTTATGAAAACGAAGTAGTCATGAGATATGAGGGTGGGCCTCTCAATGAGTCAGCATCAGTTTAAAAAAGGAGGAGAAGCAGCAGCTAGGGCTGGGAGAAATGATCCTGTTTCCCAGAGGACAGTTTGATTAAACAGGCCTTAGTAAGTGTTTTTCAACTCTGTAGTATTCCATAATATTCATTATTCATTATATGGAACTGTAATTCAGAATGTGAATAGGAAGGGAAGGAATTGACCATAGGAAATAAGGTCTTTCAAAATATAAAGTTTGAGCTTTACTAACTCTGCTTCAGAAAAGGTATCATGAATTAGTTCACAAGCTAAGACAATTATTTAAACATTGTGTAAATAAATCCTAATAACCAAATAATATTATGGTTATTATTCCGCATTTCATCATGACTGCATGATAGCATCTTCTCTACCATTTTTTCACTGAAAGGATGTGATTGTGAAAGTCACTAGGAGTGTTTCCACAGCTGAAGGGATATTCAAACAGGGGTCTTCCCAGTCCTTATATATCCTTATAAATGATGGATAAATTTGCTTGAAAGAAACAGTGGCATATTCCCTCTTCAAAAATCATCCTACAATTATAAAAATGACTGGTCAGTTTCTAATCTTCCCTGTTTTGGGAAAGGTTGTTGAGAGGGATGTGGGCTTTTAGTTCTGGAGGAAATTATTAATTTGGACCATTTCTATTCAGAGTTTGAGCCTGGGCATGGAACTGAATCCACTGGATCATTTTTATGGATTACTTGTGGTAGGACCAGATTCAGGAAGTACAATTCCTATTTCTGCTTAAACTCTCATTAACTATTGTATCTTTCAGGATCACCTGAAATAATTGGAAACGGGAGGCTCTTGAGATGTTCTCCTCTTTTTAAGGCTTCAGTTGGTGGTAGTGGTTAGTGAGAAGCTGAATCATAGGGGCTTTGCTATGGGGTATCACAGGAATTGTCATTTTTTTTACACTTATTTAAAAACTGTATGAAACTTTTGTGGCAGGTTTGAGCCACTGCCATGGAGTTAAATATAATTAAGCATCATCAACAGTTTATATCTTGATCCTTGGCTGAATATCATGGTTCTTCAGCTATGATCATGGTTCTGTCTCAATGCCTGCAACTATGAGCATCTGGATGGGTTTCTTTCTCATCACCTTCTCTCTGTCAGGAGCAAGGTGATGTTTATGAATCTATTTTCTGTTTCAATTGGATTTTTCTGTTTTTGAGGCTTTACGCATGGTCATTCAAAACTTAATTACTTTGAAATCCTTTGAAGACCATCTTTGAAACTTCAGTTGGTCTGGACCGTAATAGCTCAAGCAGTCACAAGTATCAGTTGGTTCATCCAACATTAATGTTTCAGCAGCTGAACTGGTTAACAGTTTGTTTCTGGGGGCAATTCAAGGTATTGATTGCCACCTTCAAAGGTCTTTGTGGTTTAGGACCTGGATACCTGCAGGACTATGTGGTTCTGGTGATTTCTGCCCATCTTTTTTTTAAAATCTAAAACAGATGGCACCCTCTGAGTCCTGATCATTCAGAAGGCTATTTGCTGGGATTGGTAAAACTGTGCCTTCTCAGTTATAGGTATCTGAATAAGATTCATTCAATATCAGATGGGCATTGACCCTGTTAGTTTTTCATGAAGCAATTACTGTCTGGTTGTTTTACTTGGCATTTGGAGTTGAAGTGTCATTATTGTCCCTCCAGAAGAATGAATGGATATAAGAAAGTTATTCATTAGCATTTGAGAAATATAAAGTATTACTGGGAAAGGTAAAATTCATCAAATCCCATTGAAATCAATGGATTATAATAGCAACATTTTATTATATTGTTGTGAAAGTTACATAAAACATTTTATTATTTTGATACAGTGGTATTTCTACAGTACTAACAAAAGATTATTAACACACTGATCTTGAAAACATCCATAGATCATGTTCAATATGAACACAGGGATAATTGCAATAGCCTTGTTATAAAATGTATAATGGAATGGCAACCACATTTTAAACATGAGAAAGCAATGAAGCATGGACTTGTTTTCATTTCTAAAGATAACATGCTCTTTTTATATTTTCGGTATGAAACATGATGTTTCACTGTTACATCAAGCTACACGATGAAGATGAAAAGGTCATACTTGCTATCAATACTCTCGAAAGAGTTTACAGGGTTGCTTTCAATAGTTTATGAACAACTTGCAGTTAGGATTATTTCAGAGGTGAAAAGGACATAGAGAAAGTGACAAGTGCTCTTTGAAAAGCATAACAGCAAGAAAGGTTTTAACAAGGAGTTGACATATTCCCCCCCTCCCCCAAAACCTTTTTCCCAGCCATTTATTTTGTTCAGCTCAGCAGTTGGGATTAGCTATCCTAACCTCAAAATACTGTAGCACTGACAGAAGAATCTGAAAATTCCTCCAAAATCTGATTTTAGTATGTGACAAAAGTTTTCCATCTTACTTAACTGAATTCTGGAATTCAGGAGTACCCCAAAGTTTGCGTACCATTCTGCATACCATTCTAACCTAATAAGCAATATGCATAGTGTACATAAATAAAACTCAAACTTTATGATTTGTGCAGTGAAACATTCAACCAAGAGTATGCCACAATGTCTACATGACTGTTAAGATCAGTTCAATTATATAATCCTTTCATAATTTAAAATGTAAGGTTTACCACAATCAGGCATTCAGACTTATGTTTGGTTCAGCAGGGTAGGTGTGCTCTGAGTCCCATCAATTAAGTAATGTCACCTTGCAGGATCTAAAAAGTCACCTATTCTGTTGAAATTCCTGCCCTCTGGAATGTATTCCCAAAGAGATTTGTGTGGCTGCCATTCTTATGTCATAAAGGAAATTGCTTGGTTGAATTGTGGTTGTTCTCCCAGTTTGGTTGGGGATAAAGCAATTTTGGAATCTTGTTTTTGATCTTGATTTTGTTTCTGTATTTTCTGTATTACTCTGCTGATCTGTATTGCTTTCTTTTTAATATGTTGATTTTCAGTTATAAACTCTCCAGAGTTATTAAATTAAATGATCTAAAAATAAATTTTAAAAATGTGTGAGCTATCTCAATAATGTTTTATTTGTACGTGATGGCAGATTTGAAGCCATTATGTACTCCATAGTGTATAGTCAATTGTAACTACTGGCTACCCCAAGAACAGCCCCAAGGTCTGTTTGAAACCAGAGATCTTATCATATGAGTATTCTGGGAAAACTCTGCTTAAGTCACTCAGTATTTTGGTTGCTTGCACTGAATGCAACTGCCTACAGGATAAAAATGTGCCATTTATGTTTTCAGATCGCATTGTCTCAAACCAGAATTGAGCCATAATGGTGGACACTTAATTTTTAATAATCAGGTCTTGTGAATTGATTCGCTGATAGTTCAAATTGATATATTTAGTTTCATGAATGGAGCAATAATTCAAGTTGATCAAAAAATGTCAATGAATGATATAGAAATGTTTTTTTAAAGTAAATGCTATAACTTCCTATGATTTTATATTGAACTTGCTTATGAGTATATATATTCATTTGTCACAGTTTTGATTCAATTGCATATTTTTGTTTTGTTTCAATTTGGTAACAACTTTAAGATTAATTTTGCTTCCTTGTTTTGCTATTAAAGTTTAACCAGATATTCATATAAAAGAACAAAAAATAATTTATTTCTCTTTTTTTCAAAATTATCTTTTCAGTGAATACTAATAAATTAGGCACCCTTTTTTAAAAGGAAAAAAAAGTTTCTGGAATCCTTTGAAATAAAGCATCAGCTTACAAATGCACTAATTATATATACTTAAACACATGATTCAAATTTTCTCCATAGTGTGAGTCAAAAATATTTTTAGATATCCTGCAGTGACCCTGTACCACAATAAAATGTAGAGATGACAGTCAAAAAGTCATAAGTCTTATTGGTTTAGCAAAGCATTCTTTGTCATTAAAAAGCAGATGGCAAATTATTTTTAGTACCATGATGATCACTTTCATACATGAACCCAGCTACCCTTTCATGGGTAGCTCTTTGGATTCACAAAACATGTGGCAAATGTGCATGTTAATTGAGACTGTTAACATTTTCCTTCGGCCTGTGTTTCCAGTAGAGTTTGAACTCTACAATCTCTAACAATCAATAATTTTAAGTTTTTAAATTTTAAGTTTATAATTTTGCCAGATTAATAGCAATAGCACTTAGATTTATATACCACTTTACAGTGCTTTACAGCCCTCTCTAAGTGGTTTACAGAGTCAGCATATTGCCCCCAACAATCTGGGTCTTCATTTTATCGAGCTCAGAAGGATGGAAGGCTGAGTCAACCTTGAACCTGGTGAGATTCGAACTGTCAAATTTCAGGCAGCTGGCAATCAGCAGAAGTAGCCTGCAGTACTGGACTCTAACCACTGCGCCACTGTAGCTCATGTAGCTCAGATTGCAAGTTATATAGTACAAAAGTAGATCATTACATAAGAGAAACAGCCCATTAGGACCCATATCTCAGGATGAAATATTTTGTTTGTGTTGGCACATAAATATCACCTATAAAATGCCCTCCTTGTTTAATAAAACCCTGTAACTGAGAGCTGCATGTTGGACCAAATGGTAAGGGTCATCACGATATATAGGCTGAGTTGTAGATTTTTAATTATGATGCTATGGATGATTGTTTTTAATCATTTGTACTTTGATATGACCTTATGGCTAATTAATAAAATATTACTGCTGCCATTTTCCTCTGTTGCTTGGAAAACCCAAAGTATTCCTCTTACTAAGAATTACCCATGTGCAGAAGCTCTTTGGGGCTTTAGCAAGTACAGGCAACTCTAAGAGACTTCTGCCCAAGACCACACATTGCTCCTAGCATCCTTTGGTACATCTGGGAAAGCCTCTGCTCTTAATTCTAAGACTCAGGGACCATGTTGCTATACAGAATAATGGGGCTAGAGGCTGTTGAGCCTCAGTCAGAGGGAGTACACCCATGGAGCTTTGTATAACTCTACAAACAAACATAAAATATAAAAATAATGACCTTTTGGGGTTCTTAGAAACCCAGCCAAGACTTCAGAAAAAAAAATAAAAAATAGTGAAGAATGCTGAAAAGAAATGTTTTTAAGCTATCTATTTGCTATTTCTTGTTTTTTTTAAATATATATATTTAGGCTATAATTATACGGTCATAACTGATAAATTGAGCTACACTTATGGAATTTGCTTCTGAGTATTCATATACCAAATTACAGTTAAATACTTGGAGAAGTTTTATATATATAATTCACATTGTCTTGAGAGAGCTTTAAAGTGAAAGAGCAGCATGCACCTATTTGTATATTTCAAACATACCTTATTTTTCGGAGTATAAGACATACTTTTCTGTCCCAAAGAAGTGGGTGGAAATGTCTGTGCATCTTATACAGCAAATATTGTGGCAGGGGGAGTGGGGTTGGTGTGGCACTGATCAGCTGTTCTAGAATGGGCAGCGGCAGCGGCAAACAGTTGGCAGTGGTGGCAAATGGGGTGCGGCCGTGGTGAATGGGCAGCAGTGAATGGACAGTGGCAAATGGGCGGCAGCGGCAAACGGGCGACGGTGAACGGGCAGTGGCGAATGGGCAGCGGCAGCAAATGGGCTGTGCTGAACGGGTAGCAATGGCAGCGAATGGGTGGTGGTGAACAGGTGGCAGCGAAGAGGCCACAGTGAATGTGGCGTGGTGAATGGGACAGATGAATACCACATTGCATGCTGGAAGGCAGAGGAAGATTTTTTTTTATTAATATAAATAGAAAGAGCAACATGTTAAAAATTTGTTTTACCAATGGCTAACAGAAATTGAAGTTAGAAATTTGAAAGCATAAGAGAATGATTAATTATATAAGAAAGGTTTACTAAAATGGATAAGCAAATACTAGTATTATTATGTGATCAGTATTAATGTTAATAACAATGTTAATCATTGTTATTATCATTATTATTTCTCAAAATTAATTGTACCCAGACAACACACTGTTTATGTAGACATTGAATTTTTTATGTTAAATAATAATAATTTAAAAAAATGTTTGGAAACCACTTAGAAGACCCTAGGATTTCAGAAGATTGGAGAATAGATGCTTGAAAATGAGATGCTGACAGGTGCCATTGCATCTGTGAAGAATTTATAGTCACTGAAGGAT
>JANHFL010004686.1:29556-41381 GCA_032468155.1 Oxyrhabdium leporinum
AAGAGAAGAAGGGAAATCTCTAAGAGGATGAGAGATGATGGATGACAAAGTTTTTGCTTTAAAAATAAGATTGGCTGAATTAAAATTAGAATAGATTTTAAAAAATAGAAATAGGGAGAATTTTGTTATATGTATCTTTATATAATATTTTTAAAGTGGATTAGAGGTTAAGATTGGATTTTGAAAAAGGCTGTTATTAGATATGTTGAAAAATGATATTAGAATAATGTAATAAATATTGAATAAATGGACAATTGGATGTACTAATAAGAATAGATTTTAAAAAATTAGAAATGGGGAAAATATTGTTATATGTATTTTTATATATCAAAGTAAAGATAAGAGATTAAGACTGGAAATAATACAGTCCAGTAAAAGGAGATCCAGACTCATTCAGGTAACATTCTTGGTCTCTTCTTCTTCTGAATTATGGATATTTAACAGTGGGAAAGGTCACAACTGTTAACTCTGCCATGACTGTCAACAAGTGAACTTGGCTGAAGCCATCTTGTGCTGCCTCATAGTTGCCACAAACTCTGAGAGGGGGAAGGGAAGGGGAAAGTAGATAGGCTTGCTAATAGTCAAAACAAAAAGTTTTCCTGTGGGAACCAAGGTCAGCTCAACAGGTGGCAGTTGAGGGAGGAGAGAAGTGACCAAATACTCTGCCAGCTATTTGCATTGGACAATGTGACCGGTGACATCTGAGGAGGGAAATAATTGCTCTTTTAACTAGGGGAAAAACTGTGGGAACTTTTAGTGTTGGTTTTCACTAGCTATGCCAATATGATGTATCCAATAAACATGTTCTTTGAGGAATCTATCTGCCTCGGAGTTCTGATTTTAGTGGATGTGTTACTCAGAATGCTGACAATGGCTACATATAGGCTGGTCATTATTGCTTCCAAATTCCAAAACTTGAACGGATGCTTCTGAATGTGTGCATTAGAGGTAATTAGAGAAAGGATCATAAAATTGTAGGTTTTCCTTGTCAAAACAGGGGAGGGTCAATAAAGAATAAATTCTTATTGTCTACAGTGAATACTTAGGAGAACCCATAACTACCGAAGCAAGGTTGCTTATCCATCACTATTAAAATGCTTTTAGTGACAATCTTTTAGCAAAGAGAAGACTGCAGATGGACATGAAAACTCTCTGAATATTTGAATGGCAGACATATAGAAGATAATGGTATTCTAGAAAACAGGCCAAGATTACAAGGGTTTAAATTACAAGGAAATACGGTAAATTTTGATTGGACATCTGAAAAAAATCCTAGCTGTAAGACCTTTTCATCAGTGGTTGAGACTCTCAGGAGGTGTTTTGCTCTCCTTTTCTGGAGTTGTTTAAACAGATGAGTATCTGACAGTATTGTAGTTGATTTCTGCAATGGGCAGGGAGTTGGCCTAAGTGTTCTCTAATGTTACCTCCAGTTTATTAATTTTATGATTCCATAAAACCATACAAAGCTACTTTAATAACTCTTGGTAAAATATGTAAATAGTTCTTAGAATGCCTTAGAATGAATAAAATCCAATAATGACATGTAAAGACAATTGCAATGATTGAACAGTGGCTTTAGTAAGAAGATCCTGCTCCTCCAAAATGTATCCACTCACACCCATACCTAATCTAAAGCATGATCTGGGATTTTAGGTAGGATAAGCTCTAGCTTTAGACATAAACCTTTATGCCAGCTTCATCCTGGAACAGTAGGGGAGCAAATGCCCACCTGCTCTTGCCAAGTTCTAGTTAACCTAACTACCATGAAATCACTGTTATAATGATTGCTGATAAGCAAACCCACCATCCATATGTGTGCTAGTTAGTTTTAACCATTCAGTCATGTTCAACTCTTGGTAACTTTATAGGCAAGTGCTCTCCATGCTATCATGTCAAGCACGACTTCTTTCATAGATGTTCATCTTTGTATCAGCTTTAATGGTATCAAGCCAACAAGTTCTTTGCTTGCCCCTTCTTCTTGATCCACCAACCATTCCTAGCATCATTGACTTCTCCAATGAATTTGCACGCATGGCATAGCCAAAGTAAATAATATGTAGACTTGTGATTTTGACTTCTAGTGATGTTTCTGGTTTTATACAATTCAGCACCTCTATTGTTCTAGCTGTTCATGATATTTACAATAATTTATGCCAGCACTACAATACTCTATTCTATTCTGTTCTGTTCTGTTCATTTTATAATTAGCAATCATCCCTTGCTGTAGCTGTGAAAGCTCACTGAATTGCATTTTCAATGTAGAGGAATAATAAGAGGTGTGCACTGATTCTAAGAACTTTCAGAAGATCAGAGCAATAGTTACTGTGCAGTTATCTGGACATTTAGATGCACTGATTATAGAGACAAATTTATATTATTATGACTATAAAATTCAGTAGCTGCAGAACTGTTTCCTGGTACTTATCCTTGGAAAAAAACACCTCTCCCTATTTTATTTCTTTTGAAGAAGATATCAGGGACACCTTAGCTTCTACGTGCATTATAGGTTTCAGTCTTCTACACATTAAATATATAAGGAGTTGTTCAATTTTGTGTGCTTATTTATATAACCATCATAAAGAGTGAGAGTGATTGAAAGTACCAGTCTTATAAGAAAAATAACTGCATTTGCTTGTGAAATTAAATTATTAAATTCTACCAGGGAATGGTCAATTTACTAACCCATCCTCTTTCAAAATCTATAACATGACAGGGAGTTGCTGAGTAAAAGCAGGCAATGCATAAAGATAGAGCAGAGCAATTTACAATTAGTATGTGCTAAATCCACTCGACTTAAAGGCCAGAGACTAAAGGTCAATGATCTGTTTAAACACATTCTCAAATGCATCTTGCTGAAAGAATCTACAACATGAATGAATCATTATATTCCAATAAAACTATATTTTTTTTTAAATTCCAGAATCAATGTTGACATTTTCACTGAATCATAAACAAAATTTTGTAAACATTCTGATGTGTTCCAGTCATCATGTAAACATCTGGCTGATTTTCCGGTGTAAGGATAATCATGTGATGATCCATATGAGCAATTTGAAGATTCACCGGAAAATTGGTAAGACTGTTTGAAAGCTTATAAACCACAGTCTACATCTGGATTTGTATGGCTATGACTATCCATATCTGAAAGAGGAAAGCATCCTCATTCCTTAATACTTATCAAATACTATGCACAAGCTTTGAGTTACTGGTATACTCACAAAAGATATCCAATCCAGTAGTCCTTCTTTCCAGTCAATTCATTTCCCATTGTGTGCTGGCAAGCAGATAAGCAGATAACTAAATTGGTTAGCCAGAGACCATGTTTGAGACATTTCAGTTGCCTCACTAGAGACTGGCACTCAGTCAATACTTGCCTATTTTTTATTTTCTAATTTTTAATTTTACTTTCTAGAGTTTCCCTCCAGAAAGTCATATGATCCCTCCCTTTCACAGTCATATGATCAGGATTGGCACCACCACAGACAAGTTTAAGGAGAGACCTACCTGCTCCAATCATTTCTTCCCCATCTTCACTCCCACTTTTGGCCCTAGGGATGGGACAAATATCAAAACCACCAAGAGATAGAGTACTTAGGTAGACCCATTTTTGCAAGTCCTCCCTAGAACCTATTCTGTATCATGAATGTCAGAAAAGACTGATAACCTTCAGGCAAGCTGTATGTGTAGTACATGTGAATTAATTGATGTGATTATGAAGAAGTAATGAACAACAGTGACTATGTAGATTTTCTCCAGTATAAGATATCCCCAACGTGGTCTCTAAGGTTTTCCAGCAGTATACCACTGCTATTGTACTTGTCCATCTGCCTCACTTCTTATCATCTTCTTCTTCCCTTTCTTTCCTCCTTTCTCAACACCATAGACTGATCTAGGGACTAAATCTTCATAAAGTACTGGGTTGGTGTGCTAGAATTTATAGTCTTTAGCTTATAAAAATTTATCACCTGTGGAATCATTCATTGTGCTAATCCATGGTTGCACAGTGGTTAGAATGCCGTACTGCAGGCTAACTCATTGCTCACTCCAGGAGTTTGATTCTTAGCAGCTCAAGGTTGACTCAACCTTCTATCCTTTGAGGTCGTAAATGAGGACCCAGATTGTTGTAGGCAATATACTGACTCTGTAAACCAATAAGAGTTAGCTGTAAAGCACTGTGAAGTGCTATATAAGTCTAAGTGTGATTGCTAGTAAGCAAGATTTGGGGGTTCATGTGGCACATTTACTGTAGTCATAGGATCCAGTTAAATGTGCCATGAAAATAAGGACAAAACAATAATTCTGTCAATATACAGCAAACTTGAAACTGAGAAACTGCATTTCTTTGGTTAGACTCATCCTGGGAACCCAACCTTAATTTTCATTCTAACTCTGAAACTAGTGACCTTCCTCAACTGAAACCACAAAGGAGAGTCACTGCAAAGCAATAATAAGAAGGAATAAGGGTGATATGATAGCAGTGTTCCAATATCTCAGGGGTTGCCACAAAGAAGAGGGAGTCAGGCTATTCTCCAAAACACCTGAAAGCAGGACAAGAAGCAATGGATGAAAATTAAGGAAAGAAGCAACCTAGAACTAAGGAGAAATTTCCTGACAGTTAGGACAGTCAGGACAACTTGCCTCCAGAAGTTCTGAATGCTCCAACACTGGAGATCATTAAGAAAAGATTGGACAACTACTTGTCAGAAATGGTATAAGGTTTCCTGCCTGAGCAGTTGGATTAGGAGACCTCCAAGGTCCCTTCAAACTCTTTAATTCTATAGTAATTTAATTCAGCTGCAATCAGATGAATGGTAAATATAAACAACACTTTTAGCTTTCTTCTGTTTATTAATACCTTCTAGGTAACCAGAAGTAGATACACAATTCATATAATATTGCTTAAAAGGAACATCTTGAATTAATATTGATGAATTTAGAGCACAAGTATTTAAAAAACCTTTTCTATGGAATCCAGAACCAAGCTTTCTTAGACTATAAATTCACCACCTCAAGTTAGCCACTCTGCTGAGTCTAAACCTGAGATGGGGTCTAACAGTGGATATCTGCCTATTAGAAACTTCCAGGCCCTTTAGGAAGGGGCAGAGCCTCAATATAGAGCTGGATTAAAGTTGTCAGTCATTCTTGATCTCACCAGACTACATTGCTCACTTAAAATATTCTACTTTGCTTTGCTCCCTTTTGGTCAGGAAAAGGAATTGTAATGGAATTTGCTAATGAAGTATGGTGGGATGAATTGATCAGAAACTGAAGGCAAAGTCAGGGTTGATTGAAGCCATAGATTTCTTCCTGCCTTCCTTCTCATCAAGAGGAAAAAAAAAGCTTGTAACACATAATAATTTCTGTTTTGCCAGGCTCTTTGAATGCATACCAGCTATAATATCTGTACTTTGATCTTGCTTATTTTGCCATAGTCCAGTGATGATGATCTCATTACAAATATGTGGTCAGGCTGCTAAATGGACCAAATGTTTACTGCCTTATTTTAAAATTATTGTTTTTACAAAATATCAGGAAATAATGTATCAGGAAAGGTATGAATAAACAAACAAACAAACAAATATTGACTAGTGTTTTAAAGTGTGGCATATATGTGTTATCTTGAGAATCTTTTTGAAAAAACATGTAATAATAATAATTTATTAAATTTGTATGCCATCTGATTCTCAGTGACTCTAGGAGGCTGGAAATCCACCCAGAGCCTCCTTACATCTATTATTATTTTCTATTCTGTCCAGTTATATTTAATTTTTTTAAAAAATGTGGCTCATTGTATGAAACCATCTGATCTGAATACTATTATCATGATGAAAGAAATGTCTTCAACGTTCTCTGCTTGAAGGTACTTTCCATCTTTCATGAAGAAAACAATATATTCTTAAATACCAATTAAATTCCCATTAAACACCACTAAGCAGCTGATCCTCTTTTGGTGTTTTGTTCTAAGGTAATCATAAAAAAGTCTGGATCAAGCCCACTACTAGTTTAACTCCGCAAGATGTTTACTTTCTGAAATATGCTTATTGCATTTTTTGGAGATTTTTTTAAAAAGGAATCTGTCCAACATTCTCCATTGACTTCCAAGGTCCAAGGTGCATTAGGGTTGATAAGAGAACTCAAAGCTACAGAAATAAATTCCTGTGCCTGATGACTCCTTCCAAATGTTGCCACTACTGTACTGAGTCGTTTCTCATTTACATACATTGATTTTATTTAGTAAATATGTGCAGTGTAAAATTCATCCATTATCTAAGTTTGTTGAATGGTGAAATATCTGTTTAAGATGGACAAAAACACACACAGGAACACAATATACCAGCCAAGCATATTTTCAACAGTTTGTAAGCAACTTTAATCTTCCTTATACAAGGGCTTCTTTTATAGGAAAAAAATCAACACACACAATGTTCTCATGTGCAACAGCAAGGATGAAATAAACCTTCTCGGTATAATAAAGTCAATTAGTGTGACTTGTACTTTTTGAATAAAGCTTATGATTGTGTTATTTTATTCTGTGCAAGACCAGTGATGCTGGGATTAATCAGATTCTCCATCTAACATTTTTGGTTCATTTAGTCCACTGGGAGCTGTTCTTCACTCTTCTTGCTTAATTCTTTGGGGAAGCATAGTTTTAGTGTTCTTTTGAAGTTGTGCCCACTAGCTATTGAAATGACATTTGCAACCCAACCATCCCCTATAAAAAGGCCTGTGGCCCACATCAAAGCTGCCTTGTTTGAACTGACCAACAAAAACATCCTCTGTCTCTTGAGGGCTAAAAAAAAAAAGTATTTATTTGAAGCATGCCCAAAGATATTAGGCTATTATTTTCTATATTAATCCTGCCATATTCTGTATTTATCTTCAGACTACTTACTAGTACAACTACTTACTAGTCTGAAGATATTCTAAATATCTGTGTACTATTTAATCTCAGCTTTACAAATTTATAAACAAATCACCAAAATGTTCTGCATTGTTCTTTATTTAGGTGTATGTGTGATGTATATCTTTTCCACTAAAAGATAGAAACCACATTTTCAGAAAGGAAGTGCAAGATGATAGACAATCCTTGAGTGAGGAATGACATTCTATCCAAAAGAACCCCTCACCTCATATCTCATTCATCTTTTTACAGCAGTCTGGAAAAACATGGCAACAAAAATAAATAAATCATGCCTGCTATCAACTAGCAGCCTAATTAGATCTTCATCTCACCCACATTTTAATGTTGACCAATGATCATCTATAGATCACAGATGTTACAAACCAGTCATATTTAAACACAGCCAGTTGGAATATATTTTTCTTTAAATTGAAAATAGCCATAAGAAGCTGTGATTGGGAGTTGAAATATAGTTGGACTAAATAAATGCTTCTGATTGAAACTGTATCCTGACCCCTTATGTCTTATTCACCATGGATAGAAAAGAAGCTGGAAGTGGAGAGAACCTGCATAGAACATCAGTAGAAAGGGGAAAAAAAACTTTCTTCTCTCATTTTTTCTTCTTTCAGATTAATATGTTAATGGAAACGGTGTCCTTGCCTACTGGCATACTGGAATGTTTGAAGAAACACAGGTGAGGGACAATGACTGTCTCATGTAAAAAGAGGCTAGACAACAATGCATTGTCACAGTTCTTTTTGATTTGCTCCAGAAAATGAGCAGAATCCATCTGTTATCTTGTTACACTTTTTAGTAACTAAATGACCTTATTAGAAAGTGGCCTCTTGTCTGATTCTAAATCCACCTATTTTTGATGATTTTGGATAGCTTTTAGCCAACCACTTAGTGATTCACCTTGTTCTATGTCAGGGGTGTCAAATTTGCAGCGTCACGTCATCATGTGACATATCCCAACTTTTTCCCCCTTTGCTAAAATGGGCATGGCTAGTGCGTGACGCATCTGGCACACGGGCTCTGAGTTTGACATCCCTGTTCTATGTGATCCTAGTTCAATAAATACAGTAAGCAGATATGCACTATGTTTGCCATAATATATTCTGGTTAGTGTGTTGTACATGGATTAAGTCACCTGATGTTTTGAAGCTCTTGAGTACATATCAGGCCTTCTCAGCCATTAAGTTAATCCTCATTCTTTCTCTCATATTGGAACTTAACCTATGTTGTTTTCAGAACATTTCTCAAATTTCTTTTTATTTTATTTTAGCTGTTTTTGAACTAAAGCAATGGGCTCTTCTAAAGGATGGAAAGAAAAATACCATGTTTGTGTTTGTGTGCATAGACATGGAAAATATAAGAGCATAAAAGAAGCAAACATCTCATTTTCCACTTGGCATCTCCTACCTTTTCCATTTACTTTTCTTGCAGTTTCTGTTCCCTCTCTTGCATGTGCCATGTGTAGTACAGCCTTCAACATTATGATTTTCCATTCTGATTTACATTCCATGCATTTTTCATTTCTGTTTACTAAATGGATTTTCTTATAGCATGTTGTTTCTAGTTAATATTTAAAAAAACTGCAGAATTTGATCTGTACCAGACTCAACTTTAAATTGTATCTTCCATACCAAAGTTCAATTTCAGATCCAAAGCTACAACTGTAGAAGTCCTCGAGCCCAGCTATTTGTTCAAGTAAGCCTTGCAATGCAGGATGCAACTGGGATACAATGTCTAGTTAAATACTTGCAACAAAGGACAGTAAATGGAACCTTTCACTGCTTTAAAGCTCTTACCATTGGAAAGATTCTTAATGCAGAACATGTGCAAAAATATAATTTAATCTACTCTTTTAATATGGTTCAAAATCTGTCTTCTGTGCTGATGCTATTTTCACCAAATGGGAAACTCATATTCTCACAGATTTAGACAGGAAAAGATTTCAGAGCCTATCTACATATAAAACATCACAAGTGACATGGCAATGGATACCAGGGTTGGTAGAAGTCAAATCAAGGACAACTGTTGTATCTGGCCCTCTAGTGCTTGGGCTGTAGTAAATACATCAAGAAAATGATACGTGTGCTGTAATACCCATTGTAATAATATTTTGAGCTGAGTGGCCTATATAGTTACCAAAAGATTGTCTTCTATTGTGCTGTAAACCTTTTCCACACATGCATCTATCTTCTTCCAGAGGAAAACAAAATATTAGGTTTAGTCCTGAGAGTCCTAAATATAATGTAATACAGGGTTTTTCATCTCTTAGTCTAGCTAACTTACCAGGTTATTATGAGGATAAGATTTATTTTGTTGAAATCTGTGGAGGAAAGAGAGGATAAAAACATAGAAGCAATAACTGTTTTTTAATATAACAGTTGTATGCATTCTACTTTCTCATGCTTGGCCTCTTACTTATTAACCACTGAAAAATTAACTTGCTGCAATTAAAAACAAAAACCAGAAATGCCAAAATATATTGTATAAATTATGGCTAACATAGCTGCATATAAATTCAATGGGGTGTTACTTTCCATCTCATTTTTCAATTTTGTTGAACTTGAACCTAACCTTCTGAAGCCAGGGCACTAGACCCAGAGCAAATAAACTGAATGCCAGTGTATCCACTATAGATACAGTACAGTGGTGTAAGTTGGCTGTGGTCTTAATGTGAAGATGCACAGTTGATACAGAAGGGAGCTGGTAAAAGGATGTATGGTTAAACTTTTCCATTCACTTTGCATCGCTATGGAGAAAGATATCCAAAAAAATAAACATTGAACACAGTCCTGAAATTACATTGAGGCACAAAATATGTAAGAGTTGTAGGATGTTGTGACTAATGGAAAAATGGGGTGTTATATTGAATAAATGCCCAGTATCCTGTGAAAAGATACCCATTGGGGTTTAAATGGGCTGTTAGGTGAACATTGTCCTTCATGGGGAACAAATTATATAAGCAGTTTTCCCCCCAATTACCAACAGACTCTTTGTACAATTATTGCAATTATTGCTTCAGACTCCCTCCCCCAACACATGAAACAAATTTAAAAACTACAATCTGATTCCTAGTTAACTGGAAACTTCTGAGATCAGAATGCTTGTGCCCAGTGTACATTTTGTTGACTGATGTACTCAGATAAACTCTCTTTAATGCACTGGCAAAACAATTCTTGCATTTCTGTGGGGATAGCAGGTTCTTTTTTTTCTTGGAGGCATTGGTTCAAAATAATAACATTTGAATAAGATTTGACCCTGAAGTTGAGGATCAAAGGCTGCATAATATAAGCAAATACTTGGTTTTAATACATTTTTCTCTCTATCGAGTAAGCAGATGTTACTTAGTTGTCTGGAGGTGGATGGGCAGAGATTGGTGACAGAATCTTAAACGTTAGTCTGTATCTTCTCACCCAATAATTTTCTACTCTTAACATCCGTTTGATTAAAAGTAAAGTTGCTTTTCATAATGATAAGGGTAATCACCTTTGGATGTCTGTAGAGCTACCTGCTTCTAAAGACACAAAGTATCTTGCCAAATGAAAACTCCTAATATGATCATTCCAAAGGCATTGTTTGGCATTCCTGCCTTTCCCCCTTTAGCAAATGTTCTTTGGAAAGAAGAAGAAAGCAGAAATGGAAAAAAATGGGAATGTTTGAAATGGAAAACTTCATTGTCTTTACTCCTTGTATAATTTCATGACTAAGGCAAGGCCATAGTAAGATCATAAGCATTCTGGAGCCTTTTAGGTTTTAAAAAATCCTGTCAACCTTTGGGTGAGGCTTCAGGGGATTTCACTATCAGTGTGTGGACATGACTGTAGAAAAACCTGCCAGTGCAAATCAGATGTTCTTTTGATTCCTGAGAATTCAATTTAGAAAGAGAGTCCTAAGGCCATGAATGATCTTCCCGGAGTGCCTGCAAAAGCTATTACTCAATTGTAATTTTTAATATGACAGAAAGAGAAAAATGTTCATTGTATTTATTTAATTTTATACATTACATGCCTCATCATGCTTTCCCCTTTTGAATAAGCAGTTTTGTACAAAACACAGGAAGGGTTAAGCTAAGAAATTAAAGGCATAAAATAATTGAAAGAGCAGAAACTTGGGTTAAATCTAGTCTATACCAGCACCATTCATTATAAGCTATCCCTGATTTTCTATCTTTGCAAATCATCCATGCTTCCCTACTTCAATACACTCTTTGTTCTCTGTACCCAATATGTACTATATTTTTCTTATCCTATTTTTTTGCAATGATCATTCTTTTCCATATTGGTTTTTTTTTGTAATTCACAATCTCTTTCATCCCATTATTCACCAAGCATTCTTTTAATATTTCCCATGAACATAGTTCTATACACTTTTCTCACATTGTGTGATATGATACTTTTCAATTTGTTCCAAGCACTTTCCATTCAGTATATTGGGATATTAACTAATATGTTTTCCAATAGAAAATATTAATTCTTTTTCTTCCTGCAGTCATTCTACTTTTACAGTCTCTAGTTTCGTTCACTTTCTTGTTCTCTCACACCAACCCTTTCCCAAGGTCCTCTCTTGACACTATAAAGAAATCATGTCACACATTCAGAAATCTCATTTTTGTATCTTTCACTAAGTCTGTCAATCTTCTATCATAAGCAATCACGTCATTTATGCTTTTAGATTTATTTTATTTCATTTATGCTTTTAGATTATATTTATTCTTCTGTCTTTTTCATATATATATATATATATGCACATATATGCACATATATATATATATATATGCACATAATGAATGAAAAGGGAGAAGAACCCGTGGCTTAGTGGTTAAGATAACAGCCTGAATTGCAGGCAACCCGGGTTCAAATCCCATAAGAGTATGTCTGGCTGATGAGGGCAAAAAAGCCCGAAATAGATCTAT
>JANHFL010004686.1:52657-65042 GCA_032468155.1 Oxyrhabdium leporinum
GATGATGATGATGATGATGATGATGATGATGATGATGATGATGATGATGATGATGATGATGATGATGATGATATAATCATAATATTATTTTTATTGTACAGTAGCATTCTGTTGCAAGAGATTTTTACACTGCTCACAGATAAATGCAGGTATTCATCATTGCAGTTGTTTTCCACCTCTTAGCCAGGAGCTCAAGGCAATATAGACAGCATCTCCTCTCCAGTTTTCTCTTCACAATAGCTCTGTTCAGTTCCAATTAAAGACAGTGAAGAATCTGAAATATGTCAGTAAATTTCATGGCTGAGGAATTTGGACCGAATCCAAATGTCTAACCACTGTACAGTAGTTCTGGTTTACTAACTACTTCATACAATGATCGTGAACAGTTATGATGGTGGTGAAAAAGTAAGTATGCGACCAATCTTCACATACCTTTGCAGGTTTGTAAAGCAAACAAAAGTTGAAGTATGATCGTATTTACAGTTGTGATTTCACCTAGCTGCCATTTCAGTTGCTAGTCTCAATTGTCACTAAATGAGGACTATCTGTACTATATTGACTGTATGGTCTGAGTTGCTTGCTCAAAGTTGTGTTGTAAGGATAGCATTAAAACAGAGCCGTGGTGGCGCAGTGGTTAGAATGAAGTACTGCAGGCTAATTCTGCTGACTGCCGATTGCCAGTAGTTCGGCAATTTGATTCTCACCATCTCAAGGTTGACTCAGCCTTCTATCCTTCCGACGTCAGTAAAATGAGGGCCCAGATTGTTGGGGCCATTATGGTGACTCTGTAAACCGTTTAGAGAGGGCTATAAAACACTGTGAAGTGGTATATAAGTCTAAGTGCTATTGCTATTCCTCAGACATGACTGTTGACACATAATCAGAACTTGATTACTAATCCTCACTACATCTATATCAACTTATTGTTTCTTTTTTAACGATATATTATCCATCAACTCACCTTAAACCATTTGGTCCTTACATTCCTTTTGCTATCATGCGTTAAGAGCCCTATCTAGTCCACTTCACTACATATGGCCTTTGCTTAGCCATTCCCTGAACGGTGCTGAGGGAGAGATGGGAAAAAGACTCCTTTTAGGTACAAATTATTTTCTTCTTCAATAGCCTTTCTTCTTAGTCATTCATTACACGTACTGCTCATGTAATGGTAGTAATTGGGACCAGAATTTCCCTTATTAAACAAAGCTCTCATAAAGCATAATGTCATGTGATTGCCGTGCCATATGACAACATTGTTTAATGATGACAAACCCAATCATTGTTGCCATCCTGGACTGTGGGTCATTAAGTGAGTCTCAGTGGCTTACAAGCATGCAGGTAGGTAAGTGGTTGCTGTTGGGTGGGGAAGGGTATGCAGATGGTCACAATGTTCTGAGTGGGGTGGGGCCAGGGATGGCTGCTTCCAGACAGGAAGAGTGCAAGTGATGTACCAGAGCAAATAGCAACCTTCCCTGCCGGCTTCCCTACTGACTTTTTTAATGGCAGGGAAGGTCACAAATGGTGATTACGATGAGCCACGGTGGCGCAGTGGTTAGAGTGCAGTACTGCTGGCTACTTCTGCTGACTGCAAGGTTGACCCAGCCTTTCATCTTCCGAGGTCAGTAAAATGAGGACCCAGATTGTTGGGGGAAATATGCTGACTCTGTAAAGCACTTAGAGAGGGCTGTAAAAACACTGTAAAGCAGTATGTAAGTGTATTGTTATTGCTACGTGACTGCAGGTTGCTGCAGCTGTCAAAAATGCAAGCCATGCACTTGGAAACCGCTTCTGGACTTTGTGCTTGAGGTGGGGGGGGAAATGAAACTGATTTGGGGCTTTACCAATTAGGTAGGTTTGTTGTTATAGAAATGGCTAGTTTGTATTGCTATATGAAAGTAAAAAGGTGAGGTTTGATGTTATTATCTTATTCTACTGCATCAAAGGGAGTTGGAAGGCAATGCCTTTTCTTTCTTTTTCCCCTCCTTTCTACACATTTCACTTCCTTTTTCCCTCCATCTTTCCAATCATTTTCTTTCGTATGTTTGTATTTTATATTATAAACTAATAAAAATTGAAAAAATAAAAAATAAAAGAAATGCAAGCCATGCCAAGTGCCCAGATCACAATCACAGCAGGAACTTCCAGGAATGGTCATAAGAACCACTAATTCAATGATGTCCTAACTTCTATTCAAAAAACTTCTAATGGTTGCTAAACAAATGGTAAACAAAGACTACCTGTGATTAAATAAGTTTACAGCTAGTGGTAAGTCTTTTTTTCCCCAATGTCCTCCTCCCTTTCCTCATTACAGAATTAATAAACTAGGCAACTTAGAACCGCAGTGTTCCCTATCTTTTTGTAACCCCGGTATTGGCAGAGTTCAGCTGTTAATTTGTTCCAAATCAGTTCTATTTTGAGATGAGAAATACATACAAATGATAGTGTTAGCCCTAACAGAGTCTTCACAAGGATGAAAGTAAGGGGGAAAAAATCCAAATTATAACTCCCACCCACCTACCCACCCCCAAAAAACCCAGGATAAAAATCTCCACAACTACTTTCTTTTAACTTTGGTGGCCCTAGCCTATCATACACATAGAGATTGTGTTTACCAGCCACTACAATGTAAGTAACTATTTCATATGTCCGTGCATGCTTTGCTTTGTACCTTCTTAATAGTTGTATAGTCATTGGCTAAAAAAACCAATGCATTAATCTTCAGAAACTGGTTTGTGTCAGGTTATGCACTCTAATTTATAAAACAAAAGATAGCTTTCCATAAAAACGGAAACTTTTCATGAGAAAATGGAAAAATTGAAACTTTCCATGAGAAAAAGACTCATCAGACATGAGGAAAACACTTCCTCTGTCCCAGTGATATCCCCAAGTGATATCTGTTAAGATTAGACTTATTGGCTGAAAAGAGCAAAACACCAAGATGTGAAACTGAGATGGTCCTTCAAGTGGACAGCAGAGTCTAGTCCTAAACTACTGATTTTCAACCAAAACTCTAAACATCCTAAAAATCAAAAGTTTGAAGTATAGAAATATTGCTATTTATCCATTTTATTTCAGTTTGATAATAACTTAAAGCAGAATAACTTCAATCTGTTTCATGAATATATACGGGTATATTTTTATCAATCAATTTGGTAATGAAGCATTCAACTAGCTACTACCATCCAAAAGCCGTTTGCAATTATTTTGCTACCAAAACTGCAGTGTGATTATCATTTATATTTAAGATTGACTCTTGATCTTATCAAAATGATGCAAAAATCAAATGAGGTTTAAATTCTCCACCAGTCCTGATAAGAAAGTTCTTACCAGGTTTAATCAGGAAGTGTGAAAGCTGATTAGTATCTGTAAAAGTCTTGACCTTTCCTGATCTCTACAAGGAGCTTCAAATTATTTTTTATATATATTCTGTATTTTTTTTAATTCAACTGCTCTGGAATATTCAAAGCCCAAATCCTTATGTCACACAATTAAAGGTAACTTTTTAAAAAGAGAGTTCAAAAGTAAAGTAACTTCAAGGAGTAGATTACTTGAATCCTACTGTGATTGAGAAGATCAGAAGATATTATGCTAAAGGTTTTTGCCTGCATTATTCCTCGTTGAGTAGTTGTTTTGTGACAAAACATCCTATGATTTGATGACTTGTGGAGGCATGTCAAGAATAATCGCTATTTTTTTTAGGGCTCCTGTATTTTAGTGATGAAGAATTCAACATAGCAGTCTGTACTCCACATTTCTGAAATCTTTTGAAATTTTCATTATTTCTAAGTATTGAATACATATTGTACAGAGAAGAGCAACAAAGATGATTAGGGGACTGGAGGTTAAAACATATAAAGAACAGTTGCTGGAACTGGATATGTCTAGTCTTGTGAAAAGAAGGACTGGAGGTGACATGATAGCAGTGTTCCGATATCTCAGAGGCTGCCACAAAGAAAAGGGAGTCAATTCTCTAAAGCACCTGAGGGAAGAACAAGAAGCATTGGGTGGAAACTAATCAAGGAGAATGGGTGGAAACTAATCAAGCAACTTAGAACTAAGGAGAAATTTCCTGACAGTTAGAACAATTAATCAGTGGAGCAACTTGCCTCCAGAAGTTGTAACCATTTGTCTGAAGTGGTGTAGGGTTTCCTGCCTAAGCAGGGAGTTGGACTAGAAGACCTCCAAGGTCCCTTCCAGTTCTATTCTATTCTATTCTATTCTATTCTATTCTATTCTATTCTATTCTATTCTAATTTATAAACATTGCAAATTTAAGCTAAGCAAACTTAATTTAGAAGTAATCTTAGTTTCAATGGAAGGTAAGCTATAGAGAATGAGGTGACAGCCAGCCAGTCAGCAACCGCTTCCAGAAACTTCTAATTCATACCAGAGATAAATGGGAGAGAAAGTCTGAGGCCTAATCTCAGTGGCAAGTAGATGATTATTATTCCTTTCCAGCTCTCTGGCGCAGTTTTGTCTTGAGCAAAGGCTTGGTGAGCCCTTTAGGCTCCAGTCATCTTTGCAAAAAGCCTTTGCTGACGAGAATGGAGGGGCGTCCCTCCGGGTCTCTAGTCTTATCAGCTGAGGTCTTCAGGAAAGGCCTTTGCTGCCAAAAACAGAGGGACTTGCATGCCCTCCCGAGTTCCATTCTCGTTGGCAAAGGACTTGAGGAAAGGCCTTTGCGGATGAGAATGGAGGCCCTTCTGGGCCTCTGTTCTTGGCAGCAAAGGTGTTTTGCAAAGACCTCAAAAGGCTTTGCAAAAGGAGGAAAGGCTTCGGTGCTTCAGACCTTCCCTCCGTTTGCAAAGCCTTTTGCCTCAGATCTTGCCCAGGCCTCTATTTTCAGAGAACAGACGCCTAAAGTACCATGAGATCATGCGAGATTTCATATGGTCAATCTGGTCCTAACATTCAAGCTAATGTTCCACTTGATTCTGACAACAGAACAAAACTATGGCAACTTCATCAATTAATTAGCAAGACGATTATTATCATAATAAAATCCTTGGTTTAGAATTGCAGGGTTGCTCCTGTCATGCTTTACATAAGCACAACTGTATGTTTTGTTTTTTTTCCAGGCATTAAATCTTATTACTTAGGAGCATTCACATAGACTCAACCTGGATAGATTAGTTTCTTTTTTTCCAAATAAAAAGGAAAGTTTAAACACTGATGATCTTCCTACTATAGTACATAGCAATTAAAGGTGATATATAAATCTATATTTCAGGATTTATATCCAGGTTTTTATTCTCATGCTGACTCAGTGGATATATGACCATTCTCTTCAAGAACATGAGAAACAATTTGATTATGCATAATGGTACTTTGAAGCCCATACTGTCCGAATCCTGATCAGTTCCTTCATTCCCAAAGCCTTCTTATCAGTACCGTTTAACATAAAATGTAAGTAGGAAGAATTATTGATCTTTCTTTTTGGTATAAGTTAAATGTGGAAGAAATTTTCCAAACAGTTCAAGAGAAGTCACATGTCATCCTAGGCACCAGCTGCTGCTTAAAATTAAGAATAATTTCCCTTTTAAATGGTTCCATGACCAACTGTTCCATGACCAACTCTTTTTATTAGACATGAGACATGAGACATAATTGCAGCAGTTACATGATTTATCATCAAGATATGTGTTATTTGGTATCACTGGGATGTGTTGTCCATGAGTACTACTTTCTGTTTAAGAGGACTACATAATTGAATTAGACAGTTCCCTTGAGTAGGACTTGTTTACAGCATGAAGCACTTTCCCATTTCCATAAGCTGAAGTGATTTTGGTTCCAAAATGAGAATAAATGTACTGTATGTTTTGTTGTGCCAGTATGGAGGTTATCTTGCTTCTAATAAAATTAATTTGAAGAGTTTAAAAAAGCAAATATTCTATATTTTGTCTTAATGGATACAGCTGTAGAAATCTTGTTTGGACTCAAATCTCACAATTCCCTAGCCAATTTCATAAATTCAAGGAAATCATTTCAAAGAAGAAAAACACTTTTCACAAAGTATTAAAAGTGTAACAGTTCTCCTTGTTTAAAAAGGGCTATTATTGCTTTCTCCTGCCAGCAGACATGTACCTTCCCAAATGGTTGAAAAAAGATTGCCTTTGTGACAAGATACCGTAAAATACCATCATTTTGTTCTGCTGAGAAAAATAGGCAATTTAAAAAACAATTGTTAAAGGATGATATTTTTCTTTAGAGAAGGGGGAGGAAGAAAGCAAAGGAAATCAGAAATCAGCACAATAAATGTACAAAGAATAAGGTAAAAAGTAGACAGGAAATCTCTTTTGCCTAAAGTTCAGTCTAGATGTCTCACAATCAGGGCATATACCAGACAACCTAACTAGACTTTTGATAAAACTCTATTACATTGTTTCTTCTGTTTACAGCTGGATAATATGAAATAACTTTTTTTTTCTTTTTGAAACAACCTAAGGTAGAATCATATAGGATTTGTTTGAAATGTTTTTTAGAAGGACAAAAAGGAAAAAATGAGCAGCAAATTACTGAAAGCATTAGCCTTGCAATTCCCGGTAGTATGATATTTTACTGTATTTAGTTGCTCGTGGAAGGATCATATTCCTGAATGCTGGCCCTAGATCACTGTAGATGCATTTAGATAGACCATGATTTATCATGCTCAGAATAGACTTAGTTTTCACTTTCCCAAATATCCTAGGTTTGCACACTCTCATCCCCTCTTCTTCTCTGGGATAATCATGACAAGGAATTCAGCACTTACATAATTCTGAAACTGCTGCCTATTAATCCTCTAAAATTTGTTATTATCCTCATAATTATAAACATTGTTTCTTCTTTTCAGATGCCATAGATACCTATTCACCCAGTTATGATATCTCACAGGTAGACTAACTTGAGAATTGTGCAGAAATGTCTTCTGAGATAAAGGAAGAACTCAGGTCTAGCCTTCATGTGGTTAGTTCATCCCTCAAGCCCTCGGAGTTTGTTAAGCATAATGTTTATATATTGCCTATTAGCTAGTAGTCCGTATTGTTGGAATGGGAATGGGAATGGGAATAATTTTAAAATATTATAACATTTTCAGGAAAAAAAATATTTCATTGATCAAAAGAAAGCATTTGCACTTTGTGTTAAGGTGAAACATGGTTCGGATGATCTTAACATCTTGAATCCAGCCATTATGATATATTCAGTAATTGATAGATCGGCAGCCCATCTTAAACAGTTCTGGGCAGCATACAGCAATAAAACAAACATAAAACAGTAAAATAAATAAACAAATACATTCTCACAAATCCAAACTCTGGAGTTCAAGAATTCTTCCTTGAGCAAATCAGTTCAAGAAAAGAATGGGAAAATGTCTCATTTTGAAAGAGGTAACACCACATGACTCTGTATCTTCAAGTTTTGGGAGAGTCATTATTGACTGTCATAGTGTGGTGCTCTTGGAAGTACCATTGGCATGACTCCATGTAATCTGTATGTTGATAGAGATATAGTTTCAATTTCTGCTATCTTTTCCACTCCTTTTTCCCAAGAACTCTCAAAATGTAAAAGTTGTTATTGATTTTGTATATCCTCAGTTGCCTCAACATTTTGGTCTGATAGTAAAGTTATCTGGAAGAATGACCTTGTGTCCAGCCTAAATCTGTAGCAACTCTTTTGCTTTCTTTCTATAGTTTAAAGGATAATTACAAAATTCTTCTACCTGCCTGTCTCCAAGAAAAGATATATGATGGTTCAGAGATTCACAAACAGGTGCTACATTTGTTTCCTTTCACACATTCCAAAGGATGTGGTATACAACCTTAATAACCTTCAACAATTCCCAGTGATTAGGTGCATTTTTAAAAATATAATTGTGTATTTTAAATGCAATGTTTGGTTTTTTCAGTGATTTGACTCCAATGCTTTCTTCTCATTGCCCCAAGACTCGCACACAAATTTTTCTTTGCTTTATACTGTGTCCCTGAAGTGCTTTTTGCTTTGGGTGACATTCCACTTGTTTTCTGTATCAGGTCATCAATTATTTTCCAGTCTCCTATTGCTCAATATAATATCTTGTGCTGTGGAACTTTTAATCTTCTGGGGGAAATTCCATTGTTTGCCTATATCTGTTTATTGTCAGACATTCTCATATATTGCCCTGGAGGTTTGTATAAACAACAAGTAAGTTATTAGAAATTGATTGGGGAAGAAATTATGATGGCCGGTAAACTGAATTCTTTCTATTCTAGAACCATGATTAGGACCCCCCACAAAAGGTTGCATCAATTCAATACACAGAGAGAAAGTTTACTGGTCATCACAGGACTGTATTTGAAAGTGAGGAAGTAAAAGCTCTTGCCAAGCATTTGGGATTTCAGAGAAATTTTCTAAGAACTAAAACTTTGTCTGCTGGACAGAAGATAAGTTTCCTAGTCAAGAATCTTGTGCAAGTTTAATCTGTCATTCCTTCCTTTCTTCTTTACTGCCACCCCCCTCCCAACTTTCCATCTTTTTTTCTGCCACTTCTAGTGAAGCATTAATGTATCCCAAATGAGAATTCATCAAATTCTTAGAGCAAAAATAGTAGAAACTTCATGGGTCAATTATGTTATTTATTTTGCCGCTGTCAACACAACAGTGCTCTCCACAGTTGCATTATAGTAGAACAATGCATTGATCAGCAGTATGCATAGTTTATACAAGGGACAGAGATATGCAACTCATATGCACAATACAGAGTATTGGCCAAACAGGGAACAACAAAAAAAAGCACCTTACTGATAGGTCAGTGGTCTCTTTTATTACTTTGGATATTTCTTGGGTAAGACAGGCTCTTATACGTGAATAGAATGTATTCAGACCTTTGAACGAAATTGCAATTAATTCTGATCACTACAGGTCATCTGATCATCTACAGATTCTGATAGTAAGAGATTCAGAGATTCCAAATTTAAAAAGGATTGTATAGTTACTCAGTATCACTCATATGATACTTCACATGTGTAGGTGCCTTTAATAGTACAGACATTCAAGAATGGTTTTGGACTAGAGCTGATGGTCACATACTGTAACAGGACCAAGGACATCTATAAATTAAGCTTCATTTGGATTTGTAATAAAATTGATTCTGAACATGGCATTGACTTCCTCTGTATGAAGGAAGCACAATATTTAGCAGATGACACAGTCACCTCTCAATATTATGGAAGCATCATTGGAGGAAACCACAGTTTGTGAACTTCTCTTGTTGAATGTTTGGGATCTTTGTGATGTGGCAGAACATTCTCAGAAATGGTCACCACACCACAAATGTTTATTCTTCCCCTCTGATTCATTTCCTAGAGAAACAATTGGTCACAGACGGCAATCTCTTCCCACGTAAACACTACTCTGTTGAACTAGAAAAAAGGAAAGGACAGCTGGTAGGAAGTAGTGCTGAGAAGTGGGGGAAATGTAAATGCTTAGCTTCAGAAATGGATGGGAATTGCAAGATGCGGTGAGAATTGGCTTGCAATATGTGTTATACACTGCTTTTTGTAGGCCAAACTCCATGTTATATAAGGGGTGGGTGGCTAGAATTTCACTGTTTGATTGTCTTAATTAAATGCAGCTACACTGGGCTGTGAGTTGAGGGAGAGCATCACAAAAGGGAGGAATGTTTTAAACTCCATTGAACTTTCCTATCAAGATTCTCCAATGCTCAGTGTGAGTTTTGTTTTGTTTTGTTTTTTGCTTCACTGAAAAAAACCACATTCAGCTTCACTGGGGAAAAACAATGCATCAAACATGCACATTTTCATAAATAAGGCAAATAAGAATTTTGACTGGGGAAATAAGATGTTAGGAAGTCTTCCTTCCCCTATTTCTTGCTCAGACAGAACCTCAATCCCAAAACTGAGAAATTCAATCAAAGTTGTTTAAGCTGTGTACAAATCTTTAATAAAAACATTGGTTCAGTAAACTTCTCTATGTAGGAAAGGAAGAATGGTTGAGACTGATATTAAGCAATATGGAGTCCTTAATGCTCCCTGACTGTGATTGTTCTCTTGAACATGTTTTGTTACTCCAATAGGAAACATCTTCAGTGTGGGATCACATAGTAAACTAAACTTAATCAAGGGACTACCAGGAGAAAACAATACCCACACCACATTAAGGTAAGCCACTGCATATAAACAGTGAGAAAACCCCATTCCCTTCTAACACTGAAGATATTACCTAGTCAGGTAATAAAATGCCTGCAAGAAAAATACCAAGCTCAAGAAGTACCAAGGACTCCACAGTTCATTCTGAGCTATCTATATTCTCATCTATTAAACAATATGCCCATTGATTTTTTCTCAGTTAATAGCTTATGAATTATTCTTTTGAGACTGCCCTTTAATTCTTAGTCAGCTAAGAGTTGAAATGAGACTTACTTCTAAGTACACTTGTAAGATGATTTCCTAGTTTATTTCCTCTCTTTGGTAATCTATACCCAACTGTTTGCATTCTTTGATTATCTCTACAATGAAAGATACAACAAAATTGGATATTAATAAAGAACTGAAGGATGTTTTGTCAAATCAAGAAATAAGATGATGTAATGAATGAACATTAATAGAGGCAATAGATCTATGCATCCCTTCAGAAGAAAATCAGAAATATTATTTCAGAGAATATAGAAGTGTGAGCAGAGCATGTAACTGCAACTCTTTAAAACAGTCAAATCTCTTTCCAGGAAGGTGTCATGAGTGGCAACAAAATACACAGCTGCTTGAAAGATTTACAGGAAAATATTGTGTTCATGTCCCCAGGCACTCTGAAACATTTCTTTGGAATGGAATCTAATACACTGCACAACTGTTTCAGATGATCCAACAAAAACTAGTTTCTTGATTAGCTACAACACGGTGAAACATATAAACAAGTGCTGTCTGATTTTTGTAATTCCTCCTTTGTGATATCAAGAAGCATAATATATCATCTTTGTTTTCAGATATTATCAGTGGTTTAATAAATTGCTCTAGATGATCAACGTATGACTTGATCATAGTAGGATATAGATTCTATGGATCATAGATCAGTCATACTAAAGCAATACTGGTAGTCCTCGCTTAGCAACCACAATTAAGGCCAGCAACTCTGTTGTCAAGTATGTAATTGCTAAGTGGGAAATCACATCACTTCGTGAATTGATAATGTCACTTCCTGTTCAGTTAAAAGGTGAATCAGTGTGGTTGTTAAGTGAAAATCACATGACTGTGATTTGTGATTTTATTTCCATATCCACGTGGTCGGAAAATATGCAAATGGAAATCATGTGATTGCAAAACACTGCAATTAGTTGCAAATCTTTTTTTAAACTCTTTGAATGTCTCAAAAGGTGCTTTTTCAGGAGGCAACTGGACTTTCTTGTTTTTCTTTGAAAATGTTTTGTTTCTCATCCAAGAAACTTCTTCAGCTCTGACTGGAACTGTTCAGTCTGAAGAGCTGACTGGAATCCAGTCTGAAGAATCTTCTTGGATGAGAAGCGAAATGTCTTCAAGGGGGAAAAAAGAAAGAAAGTCCAGTTGCCTCCTGAAAAAGCACCTTTGGGACAACCATGACCTGGAATTACTGAGAATCTCCATAGACATTTAGCTATAATTGAGCAATCAAGGGATCGATTTGACACAGTATTCACAAGTGCAGAAACACTCTAGATATGAGAAAGACGCAAAACTATATGGTTTTTATAAAGAACCAACAGAATTAGATACGATATTAACAGGGTTTTAAAAAAAATATATAGCTACATACTATACATCAAATTGGAGGATAAAGAAGTAAAGGAAACAATGATAGCATGGGCAAAAAAATTTGGCTATACAATTGAGCTAGACAAATGGCAAAAATTGTGGGACAGGAATTACAAATTAATAATGTCAACAGCATATAAAGAAAATTTGTATAAGATGTTCTATAGATGCACCAGTGCGGTTGGCAAGGACAATTAAAGACAAATTGGTAAAATGCTGGAAGTGCCACCTGGGTCATAGTACCATATGTGATGGATTTGCCCAAAAGAAAAAAAATACTGGACAAAGATACATACGTGGTTGGAAAAAATGATAAAACAACATATTGACTTAAAACCAGAAATATTTCTATTGGGGATTCTACCCGAAGAATACAGTAAGGAAAATGTATATTTAGTTATTCATATACTAACTGCTGCTAGAATTGCATTTGCACAAAATTGGAAAAGTGAAGAGATACCTACAGATGAGAATGTGATTAGGAAAATATTAGAATGTGCAGAAATGAATAGATTAATGCTGGCATTTAAGGAGAAAGACCAAACTGAGTACTATATGGTATGGGATCTATTTTATCAATGGTTAAATAATAAAAATGGAAGTTAGAAACAGGGAAACAAAATAAA
>JANHFL010004686.1:75245-86449 GCA_032468155.1 Oxyrhabdium leporinum
TTAAAGTATAGTAACTACTTAGCAGGAAATGGAAAAACATTCATATATACCATGATACATCAAAAAGCATAATGTGCCGCATTTTACAGAAGAAAGGTTGCACATGTCTTTTACGTATGAATTTCTCCTTCCCATACACAAGACTGCTTTCTTAAATTACAGCAATTCATTTAGTACATCACAAAATGAATGTATGTTTGCATCAGTATCATGTACCAAATATTTGAGCCAAATGGACTGACAAATGTAGAGCAATCAAGATACTGAAGTACTTTGAATTCTCTGGGGTTTGATTACAGCCTGGTTCTTCTATGGATTATCTTTATCCAGATGGTTTCCAGTGGATATCTAATCCTTTAGGAGATATCAAAAGCGACATCAGATTCATTTCTTGCCTTGGCTTTTTTTCACTTAAACATGCAACAAAATATTAGATCCTTCAGTTCTGATGTAGTTGTGTGACATTTGTGAGTATGGAGGATTAGAATTAATTACAGATGTTTCCTGTTGTGGCAGAGGGATAGTAGCAATATTCACGTATTCATCGGGTATTGGATAATATCTCAGAGAAGCACTTCTCCCTTTTCTGAAAATAGAGGTGTGAAGGGAATGGCAAACCATGAAAGGTAGGGTATGACTATGAACTGGATGGGGACTAGCAAAATCTGCCTTCTACACACTGTATATTTAAAAGCTTCATAAAAGTTAAGTAACATTTTTTTTGCAATGAAAAAAGAGATGCAACTAAGATATTGTTTAGAAGTCATGGAGGAATTCAATAACAGATTTTTTGAGATTTAGGTTTATACTTCATTGTATATGAATGGCCTTAAGCTTTGTTAAGAGCATCACTTATAGCTTTATAGCGTCTGCTTTGCCAAAATTCACGACTTACAAAACTAAATGGTCATATCCTTCCTTTCTTCTAGACCAGTTTAATCAAATAAAGACCAAGGTCCATGGGCACCACTTGTAAGATTCAAGAAAGCCGTTGTGATTTTTGTACATTCATTCTCCCATGTATTTCATATTCACAGGTGGAGCTAATGCAGATACCACTGAATGCTTTATCATGCATGATGCGAAGAGACATGATGCAGTTCAGTTGAAATAAGCTGAGCAGAACTGGTTGTATAACCTGACTGGATGGGAGATTGCCATGGATAGATGATTCTGCAATGTGTAAGGAATATATACTTTTAAAAAGTTTTCTTTTGTGATTCTGTCATGGCATTCCATTTTTGTGTTTATTTGTGAGTGTTTTGTAACAACAAGGAATTCCTGCTCCTTATGGATTGATGAGAAACTGACATTGGACTTACATTCCTTTCAGTATCACATCACCCAGTTGCTATGGTTACGCTTGTGATGCCACAAACAAAGGATTAAGAGAATAACATAGTATTCCCTCCCTATTGAACAAAGGTTCTGCCTCCTAAAAGTATATCAAGATGGACAACTGGCCTGATTCTTGTAAAAATAACTTCCAGTGATTGGTAATTCTATTATCTTTTAGTTCTCATTAATTGCGCCTTCTCTAAAATAGTCAATGTGACTTTGTGAAATGCTGTTTTCAGTTTACTATTATATTGGAGGTGTTCATAGATTTGTAATGTTAAAATAAAGGGTCAGTACTAGATAGTAAAAATACATTAGAATATTCAGATGTATGAGGGATCTATATTGTCATATTTATTCTAATGGAAACTTCTAGGGAAAACCTATGTTGTGGTGACAGCAATAGGCAGGAGAATCCATTTTATATGATCTGAAAGAATCACATACATAAATTCTACTGGAAACACAATCACATGACTAAACTGGGCTTGTTTCAAAGTTTATAGTCATTTTCTTAATTTATGCAGAATGTTAATGTACATTGGCTAAGAATACATGACTTTCAGCATGTGAGAATTGCAGATTACCTGGCAGTATATAATGTGTTAAACATCCAGGGGTAAAACATGGCAAGTTTATCTCATCTGTTAATATGAATAATTGCATTGCCCATATATATATACCAAAGCTGAGCAAAGAACATGCTTGACCTAATTTGGATATGCCAATGGTACAAAAGACTGCAGCAATAACTCACTGCTTGGGTATAAAACAGGAATGCATTATTAATACTTTTCGTAGACAGAGGGCTACTCTTGGTTTTTGTATGACATGTCAGGATTCATACTCACACTCTGGGTCAATCTGGATAACATTAAAAATTGATTTTTCAATGTTCTAAAAATCATACTATGACTCATAGCATAGCAGGAAAAGATACAGGGGGTTTCCTCCCATATCCGCATTCACTGTGCTACAAGAAATACAAAGCTGATTTTATGGGAGTTCTGTTTTGATGTTCTGTCAGCAATTTATCAGCCTCCCTGTTTTCTTCAAGGATAACCCTACATAAACCAAATTCCAGTAATCTGAATAAGATTATATTAAAGGTTATTACTGTGGAAAAGCTATCACTGTATAATTGTAACTGGTCAACCATCTGACAAAAGTGATAAAAAGCACTAAGACATAAGGTTAGATAGGCTTCCAATGTCAAGACAAACATAGTTTCAAGGTACATACTGAACCCTTCAAGTTGATCCAAATAGACAACCAAAACTGAGTATCTTGGGGCATTTGAGCCTTCTGATGACAAAGGTATTCCACTGCTGGTCCTGAATGATGTAGCACTGCCCCAGACAGACTCAATGCACAATCTAGGGATCCCCTACATGGCTCCAACTAGCAGGTGTCAGATGTGGGCAGGAGGATCTTTGCACACCTTATAGTTATATACCAGTTGCATTCTTCCCTGAATTGGGAGGCTTTGCTCACATTCATGCCCTCATAACTTGTCTGTATTATTGCAAGGCACTCTACATGGGACTGCCTTGAAGCATATTCAGAAGTTTCAACAGAATGTGGCTGCACAAGTAGTAAATGGTGTTGGATATTAACATTATATAACACTATTGCTACATGAGCTGCATTGGCTGCCAGTATACTTCTGGGTGTAATTCAAAGTACTGGTTTTCACTTTTAAAGGCCTTCATGGCTTGGGGATGGGTTACCTAAGGGACCATCTTCTACCAGTTGTTTCTACCCATTCAATATGAAGTTGGGCATCTTATGGGTCCTGTCAGTCAAGGAATATCAGGAATGAGGACCTCACCTCTGTGACATCTCTGCCATAGCTCTTCCCTCTGGAACATTCACCCTTTAGAGAATGTTGGCCTCCCATAAAGCCATGAAGACCTGGTTATGTGTCCAGGCCTAAAACCAAAAGTCTGTTACAGGCCCTATTTCTTAGCTATATTAATATCCATGGTGATAGCTCTACTCAGTGACCATACATATTTACTTTCTGTTGTTTTAATTGTTTTTATGATGTCTCTCACCCAGAGTCATTTTTTAATGGGTTCTATAGAAATCAAATCTCTCTCTCTCTTTTTCTCTCCATCTCTTCCTTCCTTGTTTGGATTTTTATTCTGTCTTTTGTACAGTAGCTCACACATTCTTCTTCTATTTCTTCCCACAACAACAAACCCTATGAGGATGGGATAATAAAAGATGCTTGGTCCAAAATCATCTGTGGCTGATTGTGGACTAGAAGCTGGATGTAATCATTTCTAGTTACCAGCTTAACTGCGACATCACAGTGTCATTATTCATTCTATTCCTTAACCATGGTTTCACCTGTCCATTGAATGCCTGTCTTCCCTGAGTTTAATTTTAAAGTTTATTATCCTTTATCTTACTCCTTATGACATGTAGTAGATAAACCTGTATGGCCACAGCTGACTCTGATGACAGGAAGACATCCTCAAACTCAGGGAAGGTACACAGAAACAAAAATTGTGCAACACTCCCCCAATTTAACAGTCACAGCACTGAACCCTGTTCCACAATGCTTTTTTTCTGAAATCTGCCTTGTAGATAAGAGTGGAATCCCTGTACATCTATGCATGAAATTTCCATCCCACTGTCAGTTCAGTTAGGTATAAAATGCATCAGAAGGATCAGCATATATTCTTTCATCTTTCTTGGAACATGTCCTCTGTCATGTTTCTCAACCAATGTCTAGTTATAATTCCAAAATTTGTGTCAGAAATACAGTAAGTTGCCAGTTTCATTTTTGCAAGTTTATTAAACACCCTGCACCAATCAGTCATCTGACAAACCCTCTGTGATGTCAAAACAGGGACCATGAGCTAAAAGATTTTCAGCTGGATAAGATGGGATATTATGAAGTATGTATCAGGCAATTTGGTATTACTGATGGGTCAATAACTTTAAATTTATGCTACCAATTATTTTACATGCAAGACCAATAAAAGCTCACCATAGTAGAAGAACCAATCTGAGATAATGATATTTTAGCATTATTTAATAAAAATCTAGGATATATCTTATAATCAAAAACAGAGCAGCTCAGGCAAAGGAGAATTAAGATTAGATGGAAAGTTCAGAAACACTCATGGCCTGCTAACGTAAAGAAGACTCCAAGTAATTAAGATCAAAGGTTCATTTAGTCCTATATCATAGTTTAATGGTTGTCATTAGCGAACCCATAAGCCAACTTTTATCTACATCAAACATTAGATTCAAAGGCATGAAAAAAAGTATTTTGGAGTCAGCATCTGGGTATGCATGAAGAAGCTGTTGGCAATACCCTAAACCAAAAGACTCTTTTCTCAGGATTGCACTGTGACTGCGAAAGGCAGCTTTGCAATCCCAGGAAAAATGCTTTAAAATATTTTAAGGAGTTGCCAAAAGATGCTACATGAGCAGCCTCCTGGTATTCTTAAGCACATTTATTTTAATGTGAAGGGTACAACTTTCTATTTTGTAATTTATATTTAAGCATGTAATCCTTTTTGCTAAATCTTATACACAATAAATATTAAGAGAATGATTATGATGTGGGATATATGATTGAAGTGAATTAGTTCTGTGCCAGCAGATATCATATTATTATGTATTATTTTGCACAATATCCTTTGGCATGTTGTATTTGGTTGATCCTGCTGAATAGAGATCCATTACAAGGTGACTAAGTGTTTTAAACATTTATAAGATTTAAAAAAGGAGCTTCATGATTCTTAGGCAAAGTGGTTGCCTTTTGCCTCATTAGCTAAGAATCAGGGCAAATATTTTGGCTGGATGCCTGCAGTGTTACAAGCTATATTCTAACCATTTACTTCACTGTACATTACTCTGGTATTTTTATGCATTTAAAAAACTTTATGTATTTTTCTATACTAAAAGCATTTTGCCACAGGGAAATCATTTTTAAACACAATTATTTTTTATTTGTGCCTATAAAATGGCCAGTTTGGAGGGATAGAATCTGTCTTTGACAACTGTAACAAATGACTGGAAGAGATGTGGGTTTTTTTTTTCATATTTTGGAAGTCCATATTTGGTCCCAGGCCCATCTAGTTCATAGGAAAATTTGGATAAACTTTTCACCTCAATGCTCACTCAGCATCTTAGAAAATCCCTCTTTCCTGTGCCAACTTTAACATCTGTTTAAACTTTTGAACCCAATGCCAGCTCAGCATCTACAAAATATATACAATACCCTGTAAATTAACATTAGGGGCTTTCTCTTTGAGGGCTTTAGTGACTTGTTATTCATAGACAAAAAAAAACCCACTAGGTTTTTTTTAAAAAAAAGCCTGGGAAACACGCAACCAATTCCATTTCTTAAATTGCAACCACAGGTGAGCATTGCTTGTCTGTTTTAAGCCTTAAATATTTTTAAATTTATAGAAGCTTTGTCATTGTTGCTTGCCTGCAAAATCACTGTTATTGATGTCATACGTTTAGTGTGTAATAACTTGCAGTTCTGAGCAAAATAACATATTGGCAACTCAAAACAAAGGCATTCAAACCTTAAAGAAGGACAACCTGTTCAAAAGAGACATGGACATGACCTGTCAGTTGCACAGCCTATACCTGGATTTCAGGCTTAACACTCTGCTAGATTCTTTTGCCAAACATTAAAATAGCTCACACAATGCTTTCGTGAATAAAGCTTGTGATATGAGTCAGTCTGTCAGCATCCATGACTATTTCTAATGAACTGCTCAACCGAACAATGTTAGGAAAACTTCAGAGGAAATACCACGGACCTGTTCTCATGACATGAAAGACCCACTCATCACCTTCCTCAGTCCATTAACTTACCATCATGTAGTAGCAGCAGCACATGATTCAGGATGGCATTTACAAGTGTTATGGTGGCCATTTTTAGTACAGGTGTCACAAAGTAATCTGCCACTGCATGTCTCACTTTTTTTTTCTTGCCAGTTGGGAATGAAAAAAACAAAGCTAGTGGCAAAACAGAATTGGCATCATTGCCAACTAGGGAGAGGGGCTCTTACCTATTCCCTCTCTCTTCTGCTTATTTTTTTAACTACCCCACAGTCTAGCGCACAGAAAAAAAAGAGGAACATCTAAAGAGTCCCCATTATCATGGATCCTTTTTAGAACTTCAGTTTGATAATTAACCCAAGAGTTCCCATAATATGACTGTGGGGTCTGATCCTATGCAAAACTGGGTTAATTTAGGGTTAAATCTAACAATTACTGATATATTTGTCTATGTCAAATTAATCTTGCCTTGAAATTTTGATGAAACACAATTCCTCTTTATCTACTTGTATATCTGTGTAGGTCTATATGCTTGTTAAACATTTTTCCTTTAATGCATTTTTTTTCCAGTATCAATTTTAAGAGCGCACTGGCAGATTTAGAGACAGAAGCAAGATTAATTTCCTGATGATTAAAGCAACATCACTATCCTCCTATTCGTGTTCCTCAACAATTGGTATTATTGCCATCATGATTAATAAGTACTGAGACTCATAACCATTGGTAAATTGGGTTACTCTGATAAGATTGTGTAGGTTGGTGTATATCCTATCTTTTGTGATAGTGAATTATCCCAAATGTAAAAGTAATTCTTTCCTGAATCATCAATCTTTGTCTTAACTGGATGATTTGGTATTATTTGAGTGGGAAAAAATTATGAAGTTTTCTATTAATACCCCATACATTTTTTCCTAAATTAGAAATTGTAACATTTTTATTGAAAACAAAACCAAACCCTGATCTAATCATTTGATATTCTGGTTGCCATCTTTACTATTTTTTTCAAATCTACATCATGAATTAAGACTATAAATCTGCATTATTAACTATCAGTTTGAAGTCCTGAAAACCAATTCAGCTATGCCTCCAGTAGCAGTTTTTCTATACAGCATTAAGTGTCTGCAAAGCATTTGGGGCTGCAAGGGAATGGGAACATTTATAGTTGGAGACAAATTGCTAAAATCTGTTTCTAAAAGTCTAGTTTCCATAACAGGTTCATGAACTCCTTGAAATAATCTGAGCTTTATGGGATCAAAACCAGATGAGGTTCAGAAAGTACTAAAGGAACATACTGTCCATAAGATCAAGACCTTGAATTACGTTCCAGTCTCCTGATTTTATCCTGCTGAGAAATCCAAAGACTGACTTTTTAATGGCATTTAATTGTGTTGACTTCTGTTCCTTACAGAAATGTCACAAAAGAAAGAAAAAAATGTTACTGAAATGTTGGAACCCTGAGAGAGGTCAGTGTTCTTTGCTAATTACATGACATTTGTGAGGAAGGGGAAAGGGGTCTTTTCAAACATTTATCCAGCTGCTGAATTTGATTCTTTAACAATGATCTATTTAGATAGATGACTAGTCACTTCTGAATCTCAAGATTATGACTACTATTTTTATATAATCATTAACAATATTTAAATATATTTTCATGAAGAGATTTAACAAACATTCATTTACCAATTTAACACATTGGAGCAGATTAAATTTTATTTCAGCTCATCTATAGAACTGAGATTGCTTTGATTGCACTGGCGGATTAACGACCGTATGTTAAGACACTGAAGGAAAAGAGGGAATTAAATAATTCTTTTGGATTTCTTGGCATCATTTAATAATATTAACAATGGTAAAGAAAATGGAAAAATCATCAACGGTGGAGTTTTTTGGTCCAAAACTGGAGTTACATTATTTTGATTAATGAAACAGATTCTTGATTAATGAAACGGATTCTTCAAATGAATAGGTTCTTATTTTTAACTCACATTTTAAAATACAGTGAACTTTTACAAGCATGGAATCTTATAGTTATGATTCTTACAAGTCTGGAGTTTTTTTCTTAAATGGTTACTGAACAGCTATAGTTCCTCTTGTATTTCAGTGCCTCTTCTAATCATTGGAAAAAAAACAACTGCATAAAAGAAGGAAAGAAATCATAAAGGATTCTTTTTGCTATTTTTGGAACACTCTGTAGGGCAACCTATATAGGATGATAATCCACTGCAGTTATGATACCTTTTCTACCTTGGTGCTTTTCAGAAGTGTTGTTGAAATTTATAACCAGGGTGTCAAAACACGTGAACTGTTGAGATGCCAAGTGTCAAAATTTATAGCCAACGTGAGTCTTAGAATTCTGTGATTTCTAGTTCAGCACATCTAGTAGATGTTATGCTAAAGGAAGTTGAGCAGAAGCAAAAGCTTTTCTCAGCTGATGGTAATAAGAGCCAATATCCGCAAAAGTCTAGATATGAAATGCTATACTATGGAGAAAACTCATTGAGTACCTGTTTCAACTTAATGAACATATACAGAAATGAATTAGTCGAATCATTTCCATATCGTGGAAATAATTTTGTTTTCAATGCATAAAAACAGTAGACATAATGCATTTTTTTGAAAAGCAATTCAGTAAGTACATTTTAAATGTTTCATTTATATGCTGATTAATTTAAGGCTCTGTCCTTAAGATTTCAATAGATTATTTGAATGTCAGCAACCAAAAAATAAAATAAAATAAGATATCAGTATAGTGGTAAAACACACATTTGATTATGTTCCCCTGGAGAATGCAAAAGGAATAAGTTGTAGAAATCTCACCCTGACCTTGAAACATTTTAATTTGCCTCAATCAAACCATCATGACCGTCAATGAAACCACCATGAATACGGAAATATAAATTTAAGTACCGGTACTTATTTCAAATTGCGTGAAGAATATCTATAAAACCATCTCAATCCAACTTCAGTCCAAATGGTTATGATATGCCTTGGCGTGTGTCTGTATGATAAACTAAAAGACCAAGAAAATATATCTCTTTTGGTTCTATTGGACCTTCCATCAATTTTATATCATTATCAATTATATCCTGGATTGTAAGTTTTGACCCAATAAATTTGATGCTTTGAGCCTTCCTGGTACGACATCTTCAGGTGGTGGTGATGGGAAGGTAACATTCAATGCTTCAACCATTTATCACATAGGAATTTATTTCCTCTTCAAATGTTTGAGCATTTGCATAAACCTCTTGAATAGTCTGGGGCTGTGGTATTTAGTGTTAGTAGCATGCAAATCATGCTTTTCTATCTAAGTTAAAGAATATTTAAATTTCTGGACCAGCATTTGTTTTTGGAAAGCGAAGTGACTAAGATTAACCCAGACAAAACAAAAGTATTGCCAAGTCAGTACTACAAAAAAAAAAAAAAGAGTGGGAAGACATATATTCTAGTTGTTTTCTCATCTTGATTTTTTGCTAGATCTTGCCTTAAGCCTGACTATCCAGATATCAGCAATGCATGAAGTTACTTAATTATCTAATAGATGGTTACATTAAATTATTGTTATCTAATAAATCTGGCCAGGGTTACTGTCACAGGTTCTTTTTCCAAACTGTACCCAATTTGACTGATGCAGACTCAAAAGATCCACAAAAGCACTGGTTCCTGGACAGTTGAATTTTTATACCTCCCTATAAGGATTGAGGTGGTTGTTTTATTTTAAAAAGAAAAATAAAGACAATATACAAAAATGAAATATATAAACATACATGAGTATTTTCTGTTGCTTTTATCTCATCCTATACTGTAGTCGTCAACTTACCACATCCATTTAACAGCACTGAAAAAAGAGATTTATGATCAGTTTTCATACTTATAACCATTACAGCATCCCCATGGTCATGTAATCAGAATTCTGGTGCTTGCAAATGGAATGTATTTATGACACTTGCCTTGTCCCAGGATCATGTGATCAACATTTGTAATAATCTCAGCTGGCTTCCAACAAGCAACGTCAATGGGGGAAGTTAGATTTACTTAATGACCACATGATTCACTTAAAAATTGCAGTGATTCACTTAACAACTGCGTCAAAAATGTCATAAAATGAGGTACAACTCATTTAACAATTGTTTTGCTTAGCAAAATAAATGTTGGGCTCCATTATAGTCATAAACCAAGGACCATCTGTACTTTTTTACTATTGCTTCTATATAACTACAACTTTCATTACATTATGCTCTACTATTCAATAGTATTACTTTTATACTGTTACTGTTGCTCGATAGAGAAAGGTTTTCCTCTGAGAGACACTGGTCTATCTTTAATTCCTTTCTTTCTGTGATTTCTTCTACTTTTTTCCTTCTTTATTAATGGGCAGCATGTAAAGCACTTGCACCTTCTACATTGTGTTCAGCATTGTGGTTCTTTTTCTTTTTCCTATGGATAATTCAGTCTCTATGAGGGAAACCACCATCTTTTTACATAGCTGTTCTCTGTTGCTAGCTGCACAGCTTCCAAACTGCATCTCCTCCCAAAGTTTTTTTTTTCAAGGTTGCAGCTTTTATAATTAACTCTGCTGTGCTGGTGAGACAGTTAAGATAGGATGGAAGGAAGGCAGCACAGGTGCCAGCAATTTTTTCTGCAGCCTGCTTTTCACACACAGACACACGCTTAAGTTGCTTCTTATTTTAATTATCATAATCCAATTCTATAAAGAGATGCCTTTGAAATGCATTCAGAAGCTTTCTCCAATTTGGAATGGTGTAAGCATACTGTTCATTATATAAGACACGTGATCTCCATATTTCATAAATTACAAACTGGCTCATAACTGCAGTTTCTTTCTGATGGTTTCAAAGTGATGGTTTGAACTAAAAAGTCCTAAACAAATATCTATCTGTAACATTCTTGACTTTTTTGACCGACTTTTCCCCTTAGTCCTCTTTTGAATAATCAAGCTGCCCTGAATTTAATTATATATATATATGTTTTTTGAGGTTTTCGCGGGTATTTGTATGTGTATCTTCGGTTCTTTTCGGGTTTTCTCCCGC
>JANHFL010004688.1:13417-31191 GCA_032468155.1 Oxyrhabdium leporinum
GCTTGCATTAAAATGGCAACAGGTGACAGAGTAAAGAATAGAAGCAAGCATGTGGACATTAAATATTGTAATGTCAGAGAAGCCATCAAATGTAAATTAATTAGCTTGCTTTACTGTTTTTCAGAGGACAATCTAGAAGATATAGTGACCAAGCTATTGGATGGAGTGCACCATGGGAAGAATATTAAGTTATTCGGTTTTATGTCCATTCCAGTCATAAGGGGAGGAGTGTCAGTATATGAGAAATTATGAGCTGGGATAGACATAACAAGAAGTCAACCAATTGTTTGGTGACTAAGAAACAGCACCTGTTTTGAGCAAGATAGCTTGAAGACTGGGTGTGGCTAAGGGTTACTGGTCTGTCTATAAGAGTTAATTTGTCCTTGGATCTTTGCTTCTGTGTTTATATTGTTTCTGTGATTATGACTTCTGGATTCTTCCGGTTCTGACTTCTGCTACATGGTATTGTATACATGCATCATACTGTATATTATTGTATATAAAGAAGTTTCTTCTATAAATGAATGCTGCTGAATTATTTACTTCTGTGCTGGTTGGATTGCTGCAAACAATTTAGGTTAAAATTCAGTAAGTATGTTTCTATTCTGTTTAGAGAAAGAATATGAAATATTCTATAATATCCTATATCCTTAATGAAATATTTGAACATACTAGTATTTTATGTACTTTAGATCTGGGACTTCTCCACTTGAACTATATTTGTATTCTTTCTTGCATGTTTTATATACTTATTTATATTCTTTTAAATTATACTACTACTACTACTAATTTGAGTTTTTCTCATTCATGCTCGAATCCAATCCTGTTTAGAATCTGTTCAGAAGACAAACAACTTTTACCTTCTCAATAAGGTTTAGAAGAATCAGTAAGGAGTTCTGGTGTGTGTTTGACCTTTCTTACTAGTTTCTGGAACTGTAGAATAGCCTCTTCACCAATAACGTCAGCAAAGCACTTTTGAATTTTTAATTTAGTTTAATTAATTAAATTTTAATACCCTATACAATCATAGTCCTATAGAGGTTTCCAATAACCATTTTTGGGATGGTGGACTAGAGTTATGGAAGCTGGCTAAGCTGTGTAAAGTGGTAATTTTTCAGAATAAGTCCACATTACTGTAAATTGATTCCTTGTTCTGAAGGATATTTTTAAAAATATATTTCATGCCCATTAAAAATTGTAAACAAAACATTTTAAACTGTGCATTTGGGTATTCACATCTTCAGGAATAAACACTCTGAGTTGCTATCCTCTTGAAGCAATGAAGCTTTCAAATGAATAGCTAAGTAAATTCCAAAGTCCATTAAGCAGAGTAATTTACAGTGTTCTTAGGTTTTGTTCATGGAATTACATTAGCACAGTTTTCTGTTTGGCTTTGTAAAAAAAACCAAAAACCTCATTATCCTAAGCATAACGAATATGTTGGTAGGTGATGGTAAACAAATTGGACTGCTTGGATTCCCCCCCCCCCCAATGAATGTATTCATTGTTTTTATTCCGTGCATTAATTCTGAAAGAAACATGGATCTTTGCAAATGTCACAAAGTATTGAACATCTTCTGAACAAAATGGCTGGAGCTTTTTTGCTTACTTGTCAAAAGCAGACTGATTGTAGATATGTTTTTGCAAATGGGGAAGATTCATAACCAAAGTGGTATTATTTAGGGAGTCTGTTAGAAGGAGAAACAATACAGAAGAAACAAACTAAATCTAGTTATTTTCCACCTACTCCTTAATAAGACACATCGTGTGTATATCTGCTTATATATTTTCTTACATATATATATATAGCCACGTATACATATGCACACACAATACCTTTAGTTATGGAAGCATTGCTAAATTAAATACATTGTATCAATTTCTATCACTTGACGAGCACTTTTTATCCCAAGGAGTACACATTAGATTTGTTCCCAAATAAACTTATTTAGTATTATGAATTCAGTAATAACAGGGAAGCCAAACATTTGCAATAAACTTATTAATACCCAGAAGACTATTTTCATCTGTCTCATTCATTCACACACTTAGAAAAGAGACCTACATTTTAGTGAAAATAAAATAAAATGATAATAAATAACAAATAATAATTTAGTGAAAATAATATCAAAATATGGTGTACCACACCATAGCAACATTCATGCTTAGAAAATAATTTGGAAAAAATGCTTAAAACCAAGTTTGATCATGTGCTCAGTAGCTAAGATTAATCATTAGTGTTATCCATTTTTTCTGGACTTCTACAAGAGCCTGAAAAAGATGTGGCTGCTTTATTTATTTGATTTTATCCCACTTTTATTAATTTTTATCAACAACTCAAGGCAATGAACATAGGAATATGTCTTCTTCCTGTTATTTTTCCCATGCCAATAGTCCTGTGAGGGGAGTTGGCTGAGAGAGAGTGACTGGCCAAAAGTGATCCAGTCAACTATCATGGCTATTATTATGGTTGGTTGCACAGTCAGCCAACTGTTTAGAATGGATTTAGTATTTTTATCTACCTATCAAATCCTTCCCAAGGATCTGAAATAGACATATGTTGTTTGATGGTTTTAAAGGTATCATTGCAGGATGTCAACTGGATCAATGACAGTGATTTTGTCAATGCCAATGGTATTCAAGTGATGAATCAGATGTTTCAGAATTGCACCTAAGGCGCCTGTTACAATTGTTACTATCTTTGTTTTCTTTTGCAACAGTTATTCTAGTTCGATTTGTAGGTCTTTGTGTTTTGTGATTTTCTCCAGTTCTTTTTCTTCTATTCTTCTGTCTCCAGCTACTGTCACATTCACTATCCAGACTTTTTTGTCTTTCCAACTGACAATTTATTCAGTCTGTTATGTGGCAGTGCTTGTCTGTTTGAATTTTAAAGTCCCAGGGCACTTTAGTTTCTTCGTTTTCTGTTACTTTATCTATTTTATGGTCCTACCCATTCTTGTTTGCATGCAAATGTTGTTTCTTGCAGGTATTCCAATGCACCGCTGTTGCTACTTTGTCATGCTATTGCATAGTCAGTCTGTGCAATCTTTAAATTCTTTGTAGAAGTAATATTTGCTATCTGTTGCTGTCTTCTCAATTCTGACTTTGTATGCATTTGTTCTTAAAGCTTGGTCTTGTGCAGTCAGAATTAGCACCTCTGTCTCTTTCTTCAACTTTCTTGCTCTTAATCATTGCCAGGTCTTGTTATTATCTGCTTTACCTGTTGTTCTTTTTTAATGTACTGGACATGTGATAATTTGCCTTGCAATGTTTCTTTTCTATTCTTTCTTTGGTCTTTCTTATACGCCAGTTTGGTTTCTCCAATGTTCAGTAAGCCTTCATGGTGTACTAGTCTGCATCTTCTTTGCTTCACTTATTCCTTCCAATATTATTATTATTACCATTTTATAATTACTATTGGTTCAAAGCATTGTTAATGCCCCTCTTTAAAAATGCATCTTTTTTTCAAGTTGGCCAATACTGAAAAAAGTTGTAGTTACTTCAATAATGGGAAGCAGGAACAGTACTTGTGCAAGATCAGAAATACCCACAAGTGTTTATCACAAGATACCTATGCAACATGCAGAGGAGAGAAAGGAAAAAAGAAAATACAAGATCTACTATATGACTCACCCTGCCATAATAGGATAAAGGACAAGTCATGCAATACAAAGATAGTTAGGAAGTGGGAGAAACTTCTGATGTAATCTACTGGATCGTCTGCATGGATTGCCCCTGTGACCATGTAGGACAGACAAGGAGGAAGCAAACCACCAGATTGCAAGAACACAAGCAAGTGGTTAGATGAGGAAACCCAAAGTCATTGATAGCCTCACACTGCAATGAAAAAGGATATGCATTCAATTTCAAAGCTACTATGATTGTTGCTGGGCAGGGACAAAAACAGACAGAAAAATGACTGAAGCCTGGAAAATGGGGCCCCTGTCAGTCAACAGGAGTGCTGATTTACTACCAGCTTATCAGATACTTAGGAGTCAAAGGCACAGAGGTATAAGGAACCAACAATCAATGACTTAATAGCCAGTCATCAACATCCCCCTCAACAACTAAAAACTACACACAATCAGGCACCATATAAATACAACACACAGAACAGCTCAGTGCACATTTTCTGGAGAAAGACAAGTTCCCCACTGATGGGCTCCAGCACGAGCCCAAAAGCTTGAAAGAATAAACCTGTGGTCTTGGTAACTAACTCAGACTGAATCCTACAACTTTATCCTGGGACATGTATATATGCCTTGATTCGCAAGATCAGTAGAACGTCTTTAAAATTGTTTTTAAAGCATGCACATTCTACAGCACTCGTTTTTTTTTCTACCCCATTACTGAAAGAGGATTTTTAGATAGTTATTAAAATGTGTAAAATTACAAATAGGGTATATTGTGCAACACAGAATATTATTAAGATTGTAAACTGTGACAGGGAAAAAGTGGAAAAAAAGCGCTACCTTCTGCTAAGAGATATTTTCCTTGCGACTGAAGCTCACTGTGAACAATTTGTTAACATTCAGTGAAGCTGTAACTGATGTGACTAAAAGTTCTGCTTAGAGCAAGTTATTTCAAATTGGATTATAGCAAGTTTACAGCTGGACTAGATAGTCATACATAGGAAGGGTGCTTAAAAAGCCTAAAAAAAAAGCTTAAAAAGAGAAACACATGATTCTATTTTTTAAAGAAGCGTCCCAGTTTCACTTTTATTTCTGTGCATAGTGTAATATTTTGGGGAATGACCTTGACAACCGTGGAAAGTTTATAACCAGAAGATTTGATGGAAGATTTTCTCCTGGATAAATCTGATAATTTGCTGCGATAAACTTTGGAGCCCCTGCCGTTGCCCAAATCACTGATTCCTTTGGTTAAGATTAGAGAGTCCCCATCTGGTTGAGCACACTTAGGGACTGGCATTTTCAAGGAAGATCTTCTCATGCTTTGTCACTCACAACAGTTGATGACAATTTTCCTTTTTTTTTAAAAAAAAAAGTGTTCCTTTTCTTTAAAAAAAAACATTGAGGCTTTAGGGTATTTAGCTTGCTGTGATTATCCCTGGTGATTTCAATATTACTGCCTTGTGCTTTCAAGTTGCTGCTTCCTAGTTTATCTTTGTGCATTTTAGAAGGCTGGTTTTATTATTTTTAAGCCATCTAGAATTGTAGAATGTAGGAGGGAGACCAATGCTTCAAATAAACATAATATCAATTAATCAATTAATCTTATTTCATGGAGGAGTAGACATTTTGAAGGTTTTTCAAATGTATTTCTATTTATATTATGATGCACAGGTTGTGAAGGATTATGTCAAGTGTATTTCTCCCACCCCAATGAAATGATACCTATTTCATTCAAGTTAGTTAAACATGGATAAAGTTCAAGAGATGTGCTTATTTGTCTGCTTGTTTGGAGTTAAACAAAATTTCCTATGAATCCCATCTCTAAAATGCTTGTCTATTTTAGATTAACCAGAAATAAAACATTGTTATAGTATTAACAATGAATCATATTTCAACCAGCTAATGCTGACTTAATAGAAATTATGCTAATGTGAGCTCAGGTGACCTAACAACTAAAGACAGGGGCATTTCAGAATTTAATAGCTTTAATGGAGAAAGAGGGAAAGGATAGTAGAGCTCAGTGCTTCAGATATGAAATGACTTATGTATCTATATTAATGACTGAATGAATTTATAGGAGGTTATCCAGCTCACATTTCAGGATGCTATTTTATGTATTTGAGTGCTTTATAAGAGGGTGGTTTTTTTGTTTTGAGAAACGCTTACATTTCTGTTGACTGTAGGGATTTTTCATATGTGTTGGTTTGTTTGTCTTACAGTTTGAAAATCATTACCAGTTTAATTGTGTTCTTAGGCTTACATTACAAGGTGATGGCTTGAAGTTTACTTTCACTGAAGCAAGTATGAAGATCTGGCAACTCTTCATTGTAGTTGTTTCATTGCTTAACTAAAGGCAAGGTGTCCTTTATGCAGCTGCTTCTGGAGATGTGGTATATTATAGCACATTATATGTGGAAATTATGGTGTTTCTTGCTAATGTATTCTAGGATTGTATATAAAACAATATGATTTCATTTTAAATTTAATTTCTAAAATTCTCTGCAGGGTGCTATGTTCTGTGTGACTTTCTAATACCTTAGAAGGTTTTTACATGTCCACCAGAGGTGGTCATAAGTTCCTTATGTTTCATGGCATTCCCAACATTTATTCCTGTGTTATTTTTTCTGTCTTGGAAATCATTGCCTGAAGTTGTATACCACCTGTAAAACATGTTATACCAGTTTTCTTTTACATTATAATGAAATGCTGGAAGCTCAGTTTTGCCTATTTTTAAATTATGTCACTGACCTGTAACTACCAAGAAGTGAAGCTTATGCATTTCCGGCAGAAGAAATTATTTGATATTTAGAGCTGTTTTCAGTTAATACCTTATGCAACATTTACATAGCTTTGACAAAATGTATGAGTCAAAAGGATAGAATGTATGAATGACTGAAAAAAATGAATGAAAATCTCTTCCTCTTCTTATAATTGGTGCTTGGACATTGAATACCAGATATATACTGCTCAGAAGCAGGTGCATTGAGTCAAAGCAGAAAGCAGTTTCATCTTAGGTTGAAAAGTTCAACTTTGGGATAGATGTTCCAATAGCTCTTTGTAATATCAGATCGATACAGAATGCCTGTGGATTGTAATGAAGTTGACCTGATGATTCCTCACTCCAAATTGAGATTAACACTCACTATAAGTACACTGCCATTATTAATCTGCTTCAGAAATATTGCAGTTCTGCGGTGTTTATTATTTTTAATTTATGTACTGCCCACCTGACAAAAAAGGCAGAACAACAAGGGAACACATGAAAATAATATTGCAAGAATACATTTTATTTTATAAAAATTGTAAGGTGTGACAATTGAAGAGTTCAGTTAGCTGTTTTATTGCTAACGCCTTTACACAGGAAATTTCTCAGACTGACTGTAAGACTAGATAAAGTTCAATGGCATTCAAGAGGGGTCAGACTTCACCCTCTTTTGCTCACATAGGGATTCTAAACTAATTCCCCATTTGATTCCTCCCTTTGCTTGGCCAGTCTTTATTTAACAAAAATATTTTATAAAATAAAACATGTTAAAGATTACATAATTTCCAGAAATGGAAAATCTAGGGGAAGGATTCTTTCTAGCCAATGTTCTTTCTTTCCTGTATATTTGGTGTGTGTAATCTAGGATTTTATTGGCAGACTCCTATGTGTGTACTTTGGAAGGAAAAATGTGATGGCTACTCAGCAAAAAATAAAAAATAAAAAAAGTAAAAAAATAGTTAGCACAATTGTATCTATGGAGTGCTTATATGCTTATTGTTGTTTCTTTCTTTTTTTTAAAAAAAAGAAAGCTTCCTGAAGATATGCTAATCGGGACAGTAAAGAATTCAGTACAAATTGAGATCTATGGATTAATTCATATTAAAAAAAATGCTCCCAAAATGCAAAGTTTATGTGTACTTTTATAATAAAAAGGAGGTACATCTGCAAACCAGAAGCTTTCCCCGGATACTTAATATTTTGTATCCATTCAGTAACAAAAATTCTCTGAAGGCATTACAGATGAAAAGAGTAAAAAGGCAACTACTATAAACTAAGATGCAATGATTTATCCATTGAATAAACTATATTTCAGTCCTAGAAAGATCATCAGTACCAAACAGCTAAGCTTTTAATTAAAAAAAAACAACTTTAAAAGAAACAAGTACAGTAGACATTTTCTGAACTGTTTGACTATTCAGGAATTGTATTCCCAGTTCACTAACAATTTCAAGAGAGCCGATGAGCATTGCTGAAGGTCCTTTGCTAGCATAAGAGATTTCAGAATTATTCATCAGCTCTGCAGATTATTGAAATATTTCAGTCAAATTAATCAAAATCAGATTTTAATTAACTATTTCTACCAGTTCTGAAATCTCCAAACGATCCGCAGATAGTCAGAGCAAAGCAGGAAATATACCACAGCCCTTCCTCGTGTCTTTAATTTCTGTTTAATGCATTTGATTATGTGGCAAAGGACATACTGAAGAATCTTCACATTGTTAAGATCTCTACATTTTGTGGCTATACACACACACACACACACACACGCCAAATATATACAGATTTTTCTAATACATAGGTTATATATAGATTTTTCTAATACAGTAAAATAGGAAAAGGAGACCAGACATTTGAGATAAATTGCTGAGACTTCTACCATACACTTCTCAAGCGTTCTTGCCCAGTTTCACGTTGACTGATGCAAGTGACTTATAATATAAGCTTGATGATCTTTGACAGCTCTTCAAAATTCCTTTCTCAAAGAAATTTTATTTAAACTAATTCTTTGTAGAGGTTATCTTGTTCGTTAATAATTTAGTATATAACCAAAGCATTCTTTTGATTAAATTTACATGCATCGCTTACATGACTATCATCAGACTGAGACATATTATATACTTGGGTAGTAATCCTTATTCCTGAATTTTGAGAAGAACCCCTAAAGAAATTTCACATGTTCAAATTATAATTATATAAATTATTGATGATACCAGTATGGCAAATTATTTAATAGGTTTATCTTTCATAATATATTTCTCCTTAAATTGATATACAAAGGTACTGCATATGTGTTTGACCTTAACAAAAGTCTATGAATCTTTATGATTTTCCGTATTCATCTTCAAGTTCTTTCTAAACATTTCAATTGTTCTGAAGAAAAAATAGTACAAACTATCGTATCACTTTCAATGAAGCGGGTTAGCGATTTTTCCGTAGCATTTCCTAGCTTTTCTCGTAATTAATTCAGTCCTTGACACGTGCACACCATGAATTTAATCTTTTTGAATTAAAGAAACTCCTCTTATACTTTTTGGATTCACACTTATATCCCAATCCATCTTTATGACCTTTAAGTCCTATTGCTGAACTTCTGTTGCAGTTGTGGATATTGATGCATCATGTCACTTTAGGGGGCTGTTAATTGTATAATTAATTTCTAGTTTAATTTCAATTACATGGCTAGACACCTTGGCTTTGGACACCTGTCTAATGGCAAATGGATGATCTCTATTATTATTACTACAATTATTATTGAAATTATGCAGGATGCACATGGCGGGACAAGGTGCCCTTTTAACCTTGGAAGGTGCCTTTTATCAATTACTTTACCAAACTCAGCGGTTAACCTTTAAACATGCATCTATTATTTATGTATAAATAGCAGCTAATGCTCTGAGAATACTGTTTGTTCTCTACTTAGGAATATTTATAAAGCTAGATCAGGCAAGGGGAAAAGAGCACTGCTGTTGGGTGATATACAGGGTCATCCACTCCTGCAGAAAAATGAGCCTCTTTCAGTTCACTGGAAACCATAAACAGCATAAAGAGTTGTACAAAGTTTGAACCTTGGGTCTGCTCTGTAAGTGGCTTGACTGCTACACTTTACAGTGCAGTTCAAGTATCTGTAACAAATCTTTTTTTTTTTAGGAGTTGTGTCCTTAAATTTCTGTCCTGAGTCTTCTAATTTCAGTGTTGCTCTGGGAGACACTTCTATAGTCCTATTCAATAAGAACAGGTAATTATTCAGTAAGATCAAGTGCCCACCCTAAGAGCAAATGCCCATCCAAAGTAAATAATCACCAACAATTATTACTGGGAGAAAAAATATTTTAAATTGAGATTAATAAACAAACCAAAAGCATAAACACTTGGTCCCATCGTGTAGATATTGCAAACAAAAACTCAGGACTGGCTAACTTTTTGCAACTTTTTATACTCACTTGAGTATTTAAGTTATTTACATTAGTGTGCCAGAGTAATTGAGTCTCTTTGTTTTCTTTCTTTCTTTCTTTTTTGGGAGGAGGGGGCAGATGAATGGCAGTGCAACATAAAAAGTGAATAAGCCTTATACTTAGGGTGCAAAAATGGGCAGTTTTACTTCTCGACTTAAGCAATTTTGGAGATGTTTTATATCTATGAGCTTTGATTGTTTACGTTTTTGCAAGTATAATCGCTGCTGCAATCTACTGCAAGTATTTGGAAACAATATGCTAGTTATAAAAATATTAAGAGACTGCAGTTCCCAATTGAATGGGCAATTGTTCTTTAATACTCTGAAGGTCCATTTTAGTCTTCCAGTATTTTAATCCTCTGGTGCAGATCTGCTATCCATGTTTCTCTTTAATTGAAAACATTGTTTTATAACTTGTATTGTTCTAGTAACAAGTGAACAGCTTGTGAAAACAAAAGATTAATAAAAATAATAAAAGGCAGTATTTCAAGTCTGGCATAAAGTTGGCTAAATTTAGAATGGATATCATATGCTAAAGGCCGTTGTTTAGTTTTCAGGAGCAGTTGGATAAGTCCACTGAATTTCTTTCTTTTATGTGAACAATTTATTCGTTTTTGTTAGACACCTACAAAATAAGGCATGTCCAGCAGAGATTTGCAAGTCAGATGATTGTCCACAACACATTAAGATCTTGTATTCCAATTCTAGTTTTTAATAGGGTCTATAAACTGCTTGACTTTATTCAGGATTTAATTAAGTTTGGGAGGACAGTAAATTGTAGCTTATGGGACGTGAATTAAATCTGTTTTACTTATTTTGACCTTTTGTTATTCCATGCAACTATTTTAAAGTGACTGTGGTCAGCATCAAGAAAGAATTGCATATAAATTGTGAATTTTAAAATAACAGCCTGATATAGCTATTTATTAATCAAGCATTAGTTATGGTAGTTAAGCATTTAGGGATAATAAAATGTAAATGTGCTTTTGGTGTAAACTATGTTAGTTGAAAATATATTCTTGAAGAAAAATGGTTGCAGTAAGATTATAGGGAATATTAATCATGTGTATTTGCATATTTTACAGAATGTTGCTAAAATATACAACAATTTAAGGAAATGTTTTTATGAATAATAAAATAAAATGAAAAAATGCAGCAAGGCTTAATTTGATCACTACAATGAAAAGAACAACTTCTTTATGGACAGCTTGGTTGCTTTAGCATTATTGATAGTAATGGTTACTATCTTAAAAGATGGCAAAGAATAAATACAGAATAACAGATTTGGAAGGGAATTTGGGGGTTTTCTAGTCCAATCCCCTGCTCAAGCAAGAGACCCTATACCATTTCAGATAAGTGGTGGTCCAAAGTCTTCTTAAAAACTTCCAGTGATGACAACTTCTGAAGGCAAATTATTCCACTGATTAATTGTTCTACCTATCAGGAAAATTCTCCTTAATTCTAATTGGTTCTCTCCTTGATTAATTTCCATCCATTGCTTCTTGCCTTGCCTTTAGGTGGTTTGGAGAATAGCTTGAACCTCTCTTCTTTGTGACACTTTGGAACACTGCTGTCATGTCACCCTAGTTCTTCTTTTCATTAAACCAGACCAGGGATGTCAAACTGAAGGCCCGGGGGCTGGATCTGGCCTGTGAGGTGCTTAGATATGGCCCAAGTGTTTTCTGTATAACATAGCAAATCATATGGCAACACTTAACTCATCTGCATATGTCTTTTGCACAAATTAATTCTCAGAGAAAAATATTTTAGCTTACAAGAGAAATAGGGACTGATATCATGACACCAATAGATGGGGACAGCCAAAATGTTTGACCCATTTTAATAGAGTGAATTAACAACCTTCACATATGTTAACAGAAATTGGTATTTAGCTGACAGATGTTGGTAGTGCAAAGTCAGCAAAGCATGAAATAGATGAGGATAAATATATTAGCTCTGCTTCTTCACTATTCTCTACTGAAGAAAAGTCAATGCCAAAATTATTTTTTTGTCTTCTAGGGTTCTATATTGCATGGGGACTGTGTAAAAGAGGAAAAGTCTTCCTATTACATTCATAGAGCAAGGAGGTTGATTTTCATATTTTTATTTGGTCATGTGTATCCCATAGAAAAATTAAAGTCAAACATTTGTCCAATGATACAGATAAAAGTTAGGAAATTTAAAGTCTCTATCAACCTATGATAGCCATAATTTATATTAAGAAAACCTAGGAGCTTGTCTTTCCCATAGAAAGCTCAACTTCAGATTGTTTGAAGCTTTAAAAATAGATTCCCTAATCAAACTCTGAATGCTGGATATCTGTAATTATGCCTGGAATCTTCTGCTTTCATTTCCGAGAATTTATTATACATTGCTGTGCCTTACTAGGTAGAAATAAAGAGATTGAACTGTCAAAATAAGCTTTAAGATGAAGGCAAGCAACAGAGTTTTCAAATGCTTGTCAAAAGAATATGCAAATGTTAAGATTCTTTTATCACCTATGGAAAGCAAATAGGATCCATTAGTGTAAGTTCAAAGAATATACTCCAGATGGAATATAACAACCAATGCAGCAATCTTAAGTAATATGGTATAGCTATTATATCTACATTGCAGAATGCAGGTAAGAAAAAAATACTCTTCTGAAAATGCAACTAACCAGCTCTGCCTTCCTGTAGCTTGTGTAATTTAAAAAGTAAGTTCCAGATGGTCCCATTTGTTAAGCAAATTGTAGTTCATGATTACTTGCTCTATTTGAGGTTTTAAGCTCTGAATGCTCCTTTAGTTTTTAGTGTCTTGTATTCATATGATAAACAGATAAAAATGGGAGGAAATGCCTTATAGGTTCTGTTCTAAATATGAGCAGGCTGTTTTCCTGCATCTTGCTCTTCCTTGTACTATACAAGTATGGGGACAGCATAGGAAACCTTTTCATAGCTTTTACGAAAAATGGAATAATCTGACAATCAAATTGGTATCAAAATTATAAAGCAAATAATTTGGGAAAACTAATTTCTTTTTGATAGAAGTAATATCAATTTTTTGCCTTTTTAAACTGATGGGAATCTGACTAGAATTTATCACTATCAAGTAAGCCAAAGTAAAATTTTGAGAAGACCTTACAGCTCAAAAGGATATTACATTTATATGAAGAATATCACCACACATACATAATACAGTTACACATACAGCTAATAAAACCATGTATTTTTAGACATAAGAGATAGAGGTACAAATAAAAAATAATAATCTATTTTTATTTCCCCTTTGAGAATTTAAGAAAAACCATGGGCTTTTTTTTCATCAAAGAACTCTTGAATATTTGGCTAATAGCTTTCCTTTCCTTGTAAACAGACAGTTTAATGTATCCTTTTCTAGAATGCTCAACTCTTCTCTGCTATTCATGTAGAAGATATTATCATCCTTAATGGACTCTGTTATCCTTTAGTTAAGTTTGACAACTACCCTACAATCCAGTATACATTATGTGACAGGTACATAGTTGGCTTTCCCAAGATCTGCAGACTGGAATCTAAAATTGAATTGTTGATTGTTCTTATTGTATATAGTCCTCTCTCTTTTTGATTTATGTTATTCTAATGTAATTTTTTATGTTAGCTCTTTTAGTGGCACAAGATCTCAGCATAGTCTTTTAATGATGCTTTTTAAGTCCTGCTGCTGGAATTAAAATGCATGTGTTGGTTTAGCAGGATTTTTGGCATCTTTTTTACAGTCAAAGAATCCATGGTTTCAAAAAGTCACATATTACGTGCATTTAAAAGTGATTATATACTACTACTAATAAAACATACACAATTTAATTAAATTTATTGTTTCTTTACAGTGGTGCTTCTTTCCATTTTTGTTAGCAATAGCAATAGCATTTAGACTGATATAGTGCTCCACAGTGCTTAGAAGCAGTTTACAATGTCAAAATTTTTCTCTCAACAATCTGGGTCCTCATTTTACCAACTTTTGAAGGATGGAAGACTGAGTCACTCTCGGAACCCTATTAGGGTTCCGAACTCCAGGCTATGAGAAGAGTTAGCCTGCGGTGCTGCATTCTAACTTCTAAGCCACCAATTAGTATTATTTACACTAATACCTCATCTGCTTTTCCTAGGATCATAGGACACATTGGTGACCTAGATTAAAAGGCTTCAATTTAATGTTGTCCCTTTCAAATATTAGCAAAAGTACTACAATATATTGATTCTGTACCAATACTAATGTAAGCAATTGATTGACTAAATGCCATTAGGTGGATGTCAGCTTTTAATGATTGCATAGATTTTCTTCACAATGATTATTCCTCAAGTTGTCTTTCAGATCTTAATGGTGCTGTAATTGAGCACAAAAGTGACTTCTAACTGGTCCTTGTACGTATGACACTTGCAGCATCCTTGCAGTTTTTGTGATTGTAGCCTGTTTTTTTGGCAACCATCACACATTTACAACATTCTGAAGTCATGTAATCATCATTTGTGACCTTCCCATCCAGCTTCTGACAAGCAAAGTCAATGGGGATACTATCAGCCATGATGTCTCACTTAACAACTGTGGGAGATTTAATTAATGGCCATATCAATGGTCAAAAAGAAGTGTGGTCATGTGATGCCTAGCTTGATGACCACACCTCTTAATTTTCCAGTCCTTATTGTGCTCATAAGTCAAGGACTACCTATATATTGTATTGCCATTGCTATATAATGTTAACACAATGAATATTTACAGGAAAAAAATAACTCTAAATAAAGATTGTGTTCAAAATTTACTGGCAATTTGTTCCTTAAGGCCTTTAGACCTCTAGCTAAAATATACAACTGTCTTATGATTTATGATTTATTTTATTTTTATGTTTTATGTTTTATTTTATATTTATTTTTATGATTTATGATTTAGATTTCCAGGTTCTTTGAGAAAAGCCCTGAAAATGTTTAGGGAAATCCCTATTGCTCAAAACAGTTTCAAGCCAGTTTCAGTATAATAGAGCTTATATGAAATAGATAAAAGCAACAACACTTTTTTTTCAGGATGAGACAGAAACCTGCAAAGCCAAGTTTTATTAAGGAATAGCAAAGAGGAGTGTGTGTTTGGGTGAGATCTGGAGATGCTTCCTTTGAAACAAAATGTGTCAAAATGTCTACTAACCTACAATTTTTAGACTAGTTAAGCCATGAGAATTAAGCTATGGTTTCCCTTTGCCACTGCTACCTTTTGCACTAATTAAAGTCAGAAGCTGGCTTCTGCTTTGAGGTAGGCCAGAAAGCAAAAGAAGTTCCTTGTGTAGGACTGTACAACTCTGATATCTGTTTCATCTATTTTGTTGAAGATCATCTTTTATTGACCTTCACAAATCTAGTGGGAGGCTACTCTACTGATGTAGTGTTTGTTTGAAGAGTGATGGCTGTGGGAAATATATCATATCTTCTGGTACATTTATTTAATGAGCTTTGGATATTGGTCCTCCAAACTCATCTCAAAAGTCAGCCCATTTAAAAAGTGGCTGAATTACACCCGAGTGACTTTCACTTACACCATGTGCCAGAGGGTAAGCTACACAAATCTCTGAATAATAAGAGCACTCAAATGTTTTTAAGGGAGGGGGAAAATTGAATTTGTTAATAATTAATAAAATATTTAATTATTATGCCCTCTGTGCTTCAATTCCTAGGGGCAAAATTGCAATGCCAAATTCTGATTTCCAATTTTCTGAGAGTTTTCTTCCTCTGTAAAAGAAGCTGATATTTCTCTCCCTCATTCATGAGGTACTATTGACATTGTGCTGGTGTCTTGAACTTACCTTCATTGTTGTGATATGATGGGGAGAGCTGTTTGCTTCTCGAGTTGCACCTTCACTTTTCATGTTTCCTAATTGGAAAAAATCTTATGAAGAAGTCTTCCAACCTTATTTTCCCTTCGGATTTAGTTGAACATGAGAAGACTGTAGATTAATTCTGAACCAAATTAAAATCCTGAATTTTCAAGGGTTTTTTTTTTTTACTCCCCTTGAAAAGAAGCAGATATTTTTTTTAAAAAAAATCAAATGCAGTTTAAAAAAATAAAGAAAAATTCAGAAAGAAGGTTACTGAATGTTATTTCTCATTTATTTCTTTTCTTTTCAATGATTACCTGATTATATTATGGAGTCCTTCTTTCTATTGAGAAGGTACCATTGAAATTTAATCAAGATTACTTCACATAATTGGACACATATTTAAAGTTAAAATAGTAATAATGAGAAAAGGGAGCTTTAAATTTCATATCTCCTTAAAGTTGTACTGGATTTTTCCTACAGGAAAAAAATGGCATATTATGTCACTCGTGAGACAATTTTTATCTCTCCCTGGTTTATAAATCAAAAATGGCTCCAAGCCCAGCCTCCCCTTGAAATGGCAACCCAAGATCCACATCCCTCATCAGTGAGATAAACAGAGCTCCCTGAAAATCTTAACACCTTCTCTTGCCTTCATCATTATCAAGAAGGCAGTCTTGTTGTTTCTCCTATAAAAAGAAAACAATGATAACAATAAAATAATCATTTTTTTTCATAGCAGCTTTATTATTAGGATACAGTTGCTCTAGATTGTACTGTCAGCCTTGGGAGCCATATTTTGTTGAAGGGCTGTGAGGCTGCCACAATTAGTGCCTGGGAATATGGGAGGGAGGATATTCACATACAGTTAGAGGAATTAGACACAACAGCATTCTTTCCCAGAGAGTCAAGGACATGTCAACCTGCACCTGGAAGAGGAGTGGTTGAGGGAAGGGCTTCAGTTGGGATGGAGTTTGATTGGGTCATGTGATCGGTGATGAGGGCAGGAGGGTGGATCTTTGATTTTCTCTTGGGAAGGGAAAACCTGAAACTTTCAGATTCAGGTTTTCCCAGATGTTCCAATATGACTCCTTCAATAAATTCTTACTTGGATGAACTTTGTTTCCGAGTGCTGAATGGTCAATGGAGGGTTTCATTGGAATGTTGACACGTACTGTTACCTAGAAATGGTGTTTGTTTGACTTTTCATTTCCCTTTTGGAGTAAGGATTCATTTGGCACAGAGACAGTCAGCAATGCAGCTTATGCTTTCTCCATCTTCTCCACAGGCAGTTTCCCCCTCAATTTGCTAGTGCCACACACTAGTTTCACAGTGATAAATAATGGATAAAAATAATGTTCCTAATAGAGTGACTGTGCATGCTACAATACTCACCGCACTGCCTGTGTTTAAAATAAAATAAGGCTGGGTAGCAGGTTGGATTTGATTCAAAATAACATCTTCAGAGCATGCAGGAGCACAAATATAGCACCTGGCTGAAGCTGGTTAAATCACTTTGATGCAGCACACAGCAAACCATGTGAAAATGTTTTACGTCTGAAATGTGTTTGGCTCACTTCAGTGTTATTTTATATCACCGTTTAAAGATTCTTCTCCTTGCCTTTCTCGCCTCGGTTCCATAGAGAAGTCCTGACACCCCCCCATTCCCCACCCCCCACTGAGGAGAATGAGTCTCTGCTCAGAAACAGGCTGAAACATCTGCAAAATGTATTGGTAGCCTTTAAGAATCAGAAAGGCAGCTTCAGCAAATGTTCATCTAAAACCTTGATGTTTGCTTAGTCGGTTCAGGCAACTTACCAGGTTTCTGAAAATGTTAAGCCTTTTCACTTCTGAACATAAAACCTTAATATCCTCCTATCTAGATCAAGCTGGGAAAATTGAAGAATTAAATTCATACAGTTCAGCAAATTATGAATGCATATATGAGGGTAAAGTTGGTAAAGTGAAGGAATTGTACAGATACATTAAAAAAGTGGAGCTTCATTTGAAATGGGAGTATACAGATATAGATTTTCTATTCTCCAATTTTCCTTCCTTCCTTCCTTCCTTCCTTCCTTCCTTCCTTCCTTCCTTACTTCCTTCCTTCAT
>JANHFL010004688.1:61034-73455 GCA_032468155.1 Oxyrhabdium leporinum
GAGGAGGAGGAGGAGGAGGAGGAGGAGGAGGAGGGACATTTCAGCTTGCTGTGAATGTTTTCTTAGAAAGGCACTTCAAGGACTATATATGTATGGGGGAGGCATCTCATAAGTTTGATAGTCAATGTAGTTTATATGTGTATGGGGAGTAACTTTTACCAATAGACACCACGTTTTTTAAAAGAAAAGGGTAGTGTCTTATGAATTTATCCCATTGGTTACAATTGTGAGAAAGATGACTAGGAACATCCTCTAAATCTGATTTCAAGGATTGAAGACTTTCCCCCAGTGGATTTGGAGATGGGGACAAGGCGATTCAGAAGAAAGAAGTAGGAAACCCTATTGTTTGAGCAGAAATTCACCCATCTGCCTTTGAGGAAGCTAGAAGAACTATTCCTGCTGGGAACATTTTTCCTTTCACATTCTTGAATCCAGGGTTCACTTACTCAGCATCTCCCTCTGATTGCCCCAGCTTCAGTTAATTGGGTTCTAGTCCCCCAATGTATTATAAGAAACTGGTTTATATCTTTGCCTGGTTCAGATGGTCCAGTAAATTAAGATGTTTTGTTCTGGTTGTCTGTTTCCTTCAAAAAGACTTTTGAAAGATCCTTTTTGCTTTAATATATAAATAAAGGCTTTCTAAAATGTATGGTCAAATGTGAGTTTAAAGAACTATGAAATTATTAGATAATGGGGTGATTACCATCCTTCATCCTATGCCAGTGAAAGTCTCCCAAATGAAGATGAGTTCATGAGTTCATGCAATCATTAATTACAGAGAAAATCCTATAGTTCTTCTTGTCAGGCTCTCATAGCGAGATCTTAATTTTTTTTCATAATTAGTTTAATTAATCTCCAAACCATGGATAATACATTGTGGTAATTATTCAGCTTGTTTTGGTCAAGGGAAAAAATATTCCATCAGTGTTAGGGAATTGTATGATATGGAAATAGCATATTTGTTTCTTTATTTTAATGCAAATACTATCAAATTATCAAATAAAGTGAGCGACTACAGTCTCAAAGATATATTTTAAAGGAATGCCCACTAATATCAGGACTTTCTTTGAAAATTGCTAACCCACTACTAGTGTTCTGCCTCAATTCAGAGTGCTGGTATTTATCTATAAATCCTATATGATATGGCTATAACTGGAAATTCCTTGCCAAGTCTACTTCTACTTCTTTGATGTGAACATTGATGGAGACTCCACTCTGGATATCAAGGGAGGTTAGACTAGGACTTCCTAGTAATTTCAGGACTTTCAGATGACAGAATCCCCAACCAACAAAATATGTTCTGCAGTCCCATATTCTATGATAATGAGAAAAAAGTTATCTTAGAACTCCAGAGTCTTTTATGCATTCAAATTATAGTTTCAAGGACTTTCTATCCCCAAAGGATGGATATTTATATATTTTCTCCATATGACAGTGTTAGGATAATTTGATACCTTTATGTTGTCAAGACCTGGAATTATAGTCTAACCCAGCTGTTCTGTATGTACTGGGAGGGGATGATGGGAATTATAGTCTAAAACACTGGAAGGCATAGGTGGGAGATGGTGATTTACATAATATCTATTCTGCTAGTCATATAGCTTTAAAAGTACTTTTTGCACATAAGGTCTATTTTTATTAGAAATGCCACAGAAATAACTGAACAATTTTAATAGCTGTCAGGGAATGGTATATTGACAACAATTATGAATAAGCGTTGAATGATGGAAAGTGGGTGAGTGCCTGAAAATAAAACAGTTTATTTATCCCTTGTGCAAAATCATATTTTATTAGTGAAGAACTTGGTTTTAACAGGGGATATGATTTTATATTTTATATCTCTGTTTAATCTTGCATAATTGATTGAAAGAAAACTTGCAAGGACAGAAACCTTTTTGGCAAAGAACAGAAGAGTCATGAAAGGAGCAGATAAGGGCTTTAAGATGTCCATGCGATCCTTAAATATATCTAATTGTCTAGTACAACTCACATTAAGCTGTATTATCCTTTTAAGTTGCTATTGGCCACTTTATGCTCGATGCAATGTCTATCCGTTGTTTATACAAGTGCTAGTTGAGGCAAGGTTTTGTACTGTAGCTAGTGAAACCGCTGCTAGGCTAAGCAATGACACATAAACACATACACACAGACCTACCCAAATTCAAAATCCCTGAAAGCTCCCCAGGGGCTATTTTAATCTGAGGCTCAGGGCACAAATTCACATTTTTAAAGGGAGAGGATGATTCACTTGATGTTTGAAGCTCTATTTTTGCATATATTCAGCACTAAATCAGAACGAGGAGATATATGTTCCTTGAAGTATGTGTATTATAATCACACATATTCTGATAAATAAGCAGGGATAACTGCCTTTTCATTTTTCCTGAATACATTCTGTGGGTGTTTCGGATTTCTGGACATTTCAGTGGGAAGAGGAGCTGCTAAACAGTTGCTAATACAGTCTGGATATTCATCTTCAGCTGAAAATTATGCAAAGACTCAGTTATCTCCCATATTATTTTCTTTGACTTTATGATCTCTCTGCATTACACATATGAATCATACACCATATAGTATCCATGTCAGAACTTTCCCAGCTGCAGAGGATTTCTTTGGTAAGGAACCTCACCTTTTAGTATACATGCTGGCTCTTAAAAGTTCAAGCTTGCCTAGTGCTCTTCCAATTGCCACTCTGGCAGAGACATTTGAGTACTTCTTCATAGCTATTTTAACACTGGAGAAGGTGTTCTTTTCATTCCTTGATTCTATAATTCTGCTTTTTTTTGAGGGAAATTTGTGGAGGAAATTGAAATGAGAGTTATCCTCTGCCTCTTTTAACTCTATTTGACCAGAGACCTATGGTGGTTAAAGTGTATTTTAGGAAAAGCATGAAGTGTGGCAGCAAATTGCCATCTAAGAAAAGGATATCGTTATCTGCCTTTGGGAAGGCGTTGTTAGGGTATAGTTGTCTACACTGTTAAAAATTTACAAAGCAAGCTACAAAGAATAATGCATTGTGTTGTCATATACCTCTGCAGGAAAAGGCTATGCTTAATGCCTGCTACAGACTCATGCATAGAAGGCATAACAGCATTCTGTGATTTTGGACCAAATGGAAGAGGTCTATTTCTAAATTTCTAATAAATCACACTATTTTGCTGGTATTTGTAAATAAGGCTGATGTGATGTCCTTTAAGCAATTTCAGTTCACAGGCAGGCTGTTACTGTAACTGTCTGGATACAAAAAATGAAGCGTACTTCCATAGACTACTTGTGCAGAAAAACAGCATAGTACTGCAATTTTATCTCCATAATGGGCTGATTGTGTGACAATGCTAACTCTAAGTGATTTGGTAGCTTCTGATATTGCCTTTCTTGTAGTTGTTGTTTTCAGCAAAACTTTCATCATGGCTTACACACCAACCACCAGTCACGGTGCTGTTAATTTCCTTTTTTTCCAGTGCTGATTCAGTGGGTGATCTTGATTCTTCAAAGTAATGGGGACTGCAGTTATTCCCAAATCAACATATAAAAGAAGGCAATTACAAGAATTAGAACAGTCAACTGTAGGCGTTGCCTATATTTGGCAACAGAACACAATGATCACAAGAGGATTGTCAATATATTTAGGTACAAAAGAAGAATACACTGGATACTGAATGTGTTTTGATTCACCCTTCCATTGTTAGAATGAAACAAGGTGAAACAAATAAAAACAAACTGCTGATTAAAGAAAAACAAAAATAAATCTTCGCCACTTCATGAATTCAAAGAAATCTTCATAGAATTATAAGCTTTATAATATGTTTCTTGAAAAAGAAAAAGTAGTTACATGGGTCTTTAAAATGATTAGTTAGATTATCAACATTAGATAACATTATATAATTATATCTCCTTCTATGATCTATGATCAGAGCCTTGATGAGGCAAGGGGGCTTGTGTGGGTAAATGAAATAGTGGGCTATGTTGTCGGACATGTATGTGTCCAGAAGGGTCTCCCATGGTGAACAGGCCATGAAGGATACCTCAGACCAACAACGATCACAACCCGTGTTGGACCAGCATAGTGTTTTATGGTCTATTCTTTCCGCATGCCAATATAACCTCAAAAATGGCCCTCATTCCCAGAAGGCCTTAGGGTAACTACCCATGGCAGTGGGAAGACTTGCCGGAAGGCAGAGTGCGCTAAGAATCACTGGTTTAAATCAGGCTGCCTTTGGACTTTGCACATAGGAACGGTCAACATTCGAACAATGAAAACAGACACTCGACTAAAAGAACTGCTGATTGAACTAAAAAATATGCATTGGGATATCATTGAATTATGCGAAACACGATGAAAAGGTAAAAATTTAGTTGAACTTGATAGGACTGGGCATTTACTTTACCCTAGAGGTACTGAAGATGAATGATGTGGAGAAATTGGTTTTCTCATCAACCAAAAGCTGAAAGACACTGTAGTAAAATTTTAAAGTATATCAGACAGAGTAGCCAAATACATCATTCAATTGAACAAACAATACAAGCTTCAAATCATTCAAGCTTATGTGCCCACAATATGGTATAGTGATGATGAGGTTGAAGAGTTTTACGATGATGTGGCCTGCCTTCAAGACAACAAAAAATGCCAATACAAAATACTAACGGGTAACTTTAATGCAAGAATAGGAAGAACAATACCTGGAGAAAAAGGACTGGCCTCATGGAAGTGGAGAACGAGATAATAGAGATGACAGACTAGTAGATTTTGATGAAGGACAGGAACTTTACATCATTAACTCATTTTGCAAGAAAAAAGCTAGCAGGAAAAGGACACAGAAGAGTCCATCTGGGTACCCAAGCGAAACTGACTACAACATGTCAAGTGATAAAACCACATTCTGCCAATTGTACTGTCATCAATTGTTTTAACATTGGAACTGACCATATAATGGTATAAGCTAAAGTGAAGATAAACTGTCAAAAAGAGCATATGAAAATGATAAAGACATCACAAAAAACAAAAATAAAGAGTGATAAGAACATCGATTTTGAGTTTAATTTGTCAAATCGCTTTGCTCTATTGCAAGATTTGGAAGAGATGAACATTATGGACCAAAATGAACAAATAGTCAAAAACATCCTTGGATCTGCTTCATCTATAGCACCGCTGGAGAAACACTTGGTACAGTAAAAAATCTCTGATGAAACTATTAATTTAATGAAATAAATGATGAACAATGAAGAATACCACAAGTTTCACTAATAAACTGGAGTACATTGAACTTTGTAAGACCAAAAGAAAACATATCCAAGAAGAAATGTGTCAGTTTAATGTGAAGTTTGTGAAAAAGGCAATTGAAAAAAACAACGGATTAATAAAGCAAAATGCAAGCTTTTAAATGCAAGAAAGAAAGTGTTTACATTAAAACATGAAAATGGCCCTGTGAGTAGAACAAGACAAGAAATGTTAGAAATAATTGGAAAATTCTATTCAGAGCTATACAAAAACACTCAAAAGTAACAAACACCCACAAAAGAGGAAATGGGAGATATTCTACTGGAGGAAGTGCCATAAAATCAATGAAAAAAGGCAAAGTTTCAGGAAATGACTGAGTAACAGTTGAAATCCTAAAAGCTGGCAGTCACAGTTTACACAAGATACTAGCAAAACTATACTTGAGATGCCTCAAAGAAGAAAAAATAACCAATGCATGGGAAAATGCTGAAGTGATTCTTATACACAAGATTTGATTTAAAGAACTAACATCCAATAAGCCTACTTTCAATCATCTATAAGGTTTTCACCAAGAAAATAGCAAAGAATTATATATTGAGAACATTAAATGATTCCTAGCCAAAGGAGCAGGCAGGGCTTAGAAGTGGCTACAGCACAATGGATCACATTCAGGTTATTCAGCAAGTCATTGAAGGGCACAACGAATACACCATGCCTTTCATTGACTACGAAAAGGCATTTGACTCAGTATTCCAGCAAGCAGTACTTAATGTATTGCTCAACCAATGCATAGACACTGCTTACATAAACTTACTACAATCAATGTATGAAAAAACAATGGCAACAATTTGCCTTAATGATCTTAAAGTAGAAATCATCATAGAGCAAGGTGTACGACAAGTCTACACAATATCGCATATCCTTTTCTCAGCCTGCCTTGAAGAAATAGTTCACATAGACTGGGCAAAAGATGGAATAAAAATCAATGGTGCCTATTCAAATCACTTAAGATTTGCAGACGATGTTGTTCTCTTCTCACAAGATGTAGAAAAGCTACAAAGACACATACAAGAGCTGCACAAAGCAGGAAAACCTTTTGGCTTAAAAATAAACCTGAAGAAGAGCCAGGTTATGTTTAATAAATTAACCAAGAGGTTTTTTTTTTAAATATCTGAAGAACTAGACGTAATAGACCATTACATATACCTTGGTCAACTGATCTCAATGGAAGGTGATACAATAAAGGAAATTGACAGGCGTGTTAAATTTGGTTGGCAAGCTAAGTGAAATTTTCAAGAATTGTGTGCTACCTTCTCTAACATAGAGCTGAACATGGATACTAATCTCACAATTGATACGAAAGTTGCAAGTGGCACAAAGAGCCATGGAAAGATACATGCTTGGCATTACAAGACAAGATAGAAAGACTTGCACATGGATAGAGAACAAATGAAAGTATACAATATTGTCAAGAGAGTAAAAGAATTGAAATGGAAATAGGCTAGTCACATAGCAAGAAGAACTGATGGCAGGTGGATCAAGGCAGTCATAGAATTAATCCCATTTAATAAAAAGTATCCACAAAAGAGACCTAAAACAAGATTAACCAATGACATCAGCAAGTATTGCGGACCCAATAGGCAAAAGAAAACTCAGGACCATATTGGTTGGAAACATGTGGAAGAGGCTTTCATCCTGCAGTGGAGAGACAATGGCTAAAATGATGATGATGATGATGATGATGATGATGATGATGATGATGATGATGATGATGATGATGATGATGATGATGATGATGAATGATATAATTATATATCACACACAGCATAATTATTATACATTATATTATTACATTAGATGACTGCTTTTGAATAATTTTGAAGGAATGTTCTAACCTGTCTAAGTACTAGAAATAATGTATGTAATTAGCAGACTGCAGTAATAAACGTACCTTTTTTACAGGTACTATTAATATGCTGTAGAAATGAGTGTTAATTTAAAATTTATTTAACATAAATTAGAATTAAGAGGAAAAAAGCATTATCAGACTAAAAAAAAAAGGTACATTTGTGATATGCATATGTAAAATAGTCCTGAGAGCCACATCCTAATTTGAATGCTTTGTTTGTAACAACATCTCTTCAGATCAGTATGTAATGAATCTTACAACATACTGGATGGGTGATTCAGGAGGTAAACAATGACAATTGAACTCAGAATTCAGACTACAGAGAACCCTTAGCTTCTGACTCTGTTAAATCAAATGAATCCTTGATATGGCATGAGACTTGCGATAATGGATTTCGTCCGACTGAAATCCAAATCAGAACAGCTATAAGTGACTTTGTCTTCCAGTAAACCTCCAAAATGTTTAGGATATTTCAGCTCAGTACCAGTAAAAAGCATACGACATCACTTCCACGATTAATGTTACAATAATTCATGCTATAATGGAGGAAAATCTATAACTTCCAGAATCAGGTCAGACAGTTCTTCACAATTAATCCAGTCCTCTGACTTCTTCAAACCTTTTATGATTTCTCACTATTAGTGTTGAAAAGAGTACATAATAGTTTGGCCCAATTGGACTACTTGATTTTGTGGTGGTGAAAGCCTGAGCAATATAATCATATAAATCATTTTCTACTATTTTTTAGATTTTTATCTCTGAAAAATGCATAACCAGTGGTGGGCTGATACCTGTTTGTACCATTTTGGGTGAACCAGTTAATTTTATGGCCAGTTCGGCAAACCAGTAGTTCCCACCTCTGGCTGGCCCCGCCCACCCTGCCCTGCCCAGGAATCCCCACGTGGTCCGTTTTGGATGCAGGTAAGTTCAGGACCCGTGAGGAGGCCCTAGGAGGGTGAAAAAAGGGCCTCCCAAAAGTTCTGGAAGGCCGGAAACAAGCCCATTTCCAGCCTCCAGAGAGTCTTCAGAGCCTGGGAAGGCCGAAAGGCCGTTTTTGCCTTCAAGGAAAGCCTCCGGAGCCTGGGGTGGGTGAAAAACCAGTGGTGCAGGAGGGTGTGCGCAGGAGGCTGACTAGGCCATGCCCACCATGGCCACACCCACCCAGGCAGAAAACCTGTTGTTAAAGTTTTTGAAGCCCACCCCTGTGTATAACAATTTCAGAGAGGAATTTAGAGTGTTATTGGGTGGCCTCTTCGTCTCAGGCATGTAGCCAACTTAAAGGTTTATCTTAAGTCTTCCTGATTCCTGAAGTAAAAAAAATATAGAAATACCGGTAGTTTAATGACAAGGTACCTGAAAAATAAAACTTTCAAATAAATATTTAGATGATACTCTCCAATTTTTAAATGTGCACCTTATGATTTACATTTGATATCACATTTTTTAAATGCCTTTCACTCAGTAGAAAGTACACATGATTCAGTACGCAGATGCTTGAAAAGTCTATCAAGCTGCTATAAATTCTGTTCAAAGTGACAAAATTAGCACCTTCAGTATTTTCATTTAGGCATTACTTAATTTCTTAGCATGGCTTGTGAGGATGCATATATGGGTAATACAATTCAACAGAAGTATCACTAATTTTCAGCTAATGCTAAAGAGTGTGTTTTCAATAATACCCATTTCTTTTTCCATCAAATGTCTCATTAAATCATGAGTAGGTAATTTGGATAATATTGATCTCATTCAGAGCGATAGATGTGACAACTAAAGCTGTGCTTTCTAAGAATTATATTTCTTTACATTTCCCTTATGGGTCACTGGGGAACAGCGAAAATATAGTGTTTATACTTTAAGTAGATAAAGAAGATCCATGCTGTTAAGACACTGCAGATTGTGACAATACTGGAACTGAATATTATTTATTATTAAGATATTCTACTGAAAATGGGTGAACACCAAGTTCCCCAGTCTTAAAGTGGTAGCTTTATGCACAAGTGTTCTCTCACTGTTCTTATTGTTATTAATAAATTCAAAAATATATTGATGAACCTGACCTGGGATTATCAAATGCTGATCTATGGATAATAAATGATTGCTGGTTAAATGTTTTCAATGTTTTTTGACCTCCAAGTTTATATTGTTGACTTTTTGAAATAAATTATAGCTTCTCGATAAGAAGGTTTGACCTTGGCTATGGACACGCATTATTCAGCACTTAACTTATCCAAGGCAATCAGGTGAATCTATGCATCATTGGTTTATACTTTCATTAAACAACCTCTGTAATTAAAAACAAACAAAACAAGATATTAAAATCCAACTTCCATGTGTCGGAGGACTTGGACTAAAGGCCAGCTAGCAAACTCATGCCCTGAAGAACAGTTCGAGTGTGAAGATCAAAATCCAATGACATTCATGTTCAAGCATCTCTGACATAACTTTATGATCTCCCAGCAGAAATAGTCTAGAATATGTATTGATCATGCTGAACTGAAATATGTGATAATGCTGAATTTTGGAGTTAATTTAATGGAGTTATGTCAGTCCCCCAAATCTGCTGGGCATTGTGTTCAAATAGTATCTATTGCTGGTAGTGGACACTGGCAAGAATACTTCAACTTATGTAATAAACTTTGAGGACACTAGTGTCTAGAGGCCCATCTAAGGGATCACTTATAAATATTATTGAATAATTGAGAGCTAACTAACTAAAGCAAGTGACATTCCGGTTCCTCTGACAGAACAGTGTCTGATATGTTTGACAAAATATAGACACAATATATAACATTTCAATTCCACCTAAATGCATATTCATTTGAAGCCACACTTTTGATTATGAAAGCATACTTTCTCATGTTATACTTGTGTTGGACTATTTGTCTAGCTGTAAGTGGTCTCCCAGATTATTCTTTCCATCATGCTACAGTGCTAAAGGACCTAAGTATCTATTTCTATCCATTCTGCAAGCAATAAATGGGTATATAGGAAAATATAATAGGAGTAGCTTTCTGCTCTACTACTCTACTCTACTCTACTCTACTCTACTCTGCTCTGCTCTGCTCTGCTCTGCTCTGCTCATCAAATCAGATACAAGATACAGATTCAAAGAGTCAAGTACCCAGTTTAAAATACTGGTGGTTATGTTTAGAGTCCCTCTCCACTAGTATTTCTCAGTGCTATTTCTTTCGACAATCCAGTTAGGCTCTAATATTTCTCTGACCAGGGCCTGCCTTCTCTACCTTGTCTCAGAATCAAAATTAACTTTGGAATCAGCTCCCTTGTCCTTTCATTTCTGTCAAAGTTTAATGGACTTTAAAATAGATTAAAGACTTTATTTTTTAGCTGGCTAAAGTAGGGTTTGATTGGACACTCTATTCAAACTCCTCAGTTAGTATTTGGTTTATTTTAACAATGGATGTATACACACTTGGGCATTGCTTTAAGTAAGCATGGTTGTGTGTAATTTGTCTTAATGTTAATATCTGCTTTATCTATTAAGTTGTGGCCTAATTTTGCTGGATTGATTTTGCAATTACTGTTTTTTTCTGAATTGTACAACATCTTGGTGAATCATGTCATCATCATAACTGCTATTGCTGGTCTATATATTCAGAATAAAATGCATAGGATATCTGTCCATCTTTATTGTACTTCCATGGTCTTCTAGGGGAAATTGGACTTCTTGTGCACAATTAAAACCAAAACACAGTACTATGAATCAATAAACCAATACAATAAATCAATAACCGATTGGTCATGTCTTGGTATTTACCCTGTGGAATTTAAAAATTTATGCATTTATGTAAGATTTGAACTCTAGGCTTTCTTAAAACAATAAAGTCAGTGAGAAAGTGATTTTATAATGAACGCTTTTTTTTAAATAATAACGTTTGGCATTAATTGGTATTTTATAGGGTTCTTTCTGTCTTCACACACCTATAGACTGAAAAATACAATGCAGAAGAATCCCTTAGCCACCCGCTATATACTATTTCCCAGGTAGCTTTGAGAGTTTAAATAATTTTTCCAACTTCTGCAAGTCTTTGACAGCATGGCTATTTTCCCAGGCCTTGGGTTAAGTTGGTTGTTGAGTCTATGGTTGAATTTTTTTTATGATGTAGTGTACATTTTATCTGGGGTGCATGTATTCTTCTTTTAAAGTTTTCCTTTTGTTTAATCATGTAAGCCACTCTGAATCAATTGGGAGTGGGGTGGCTTTCTAAATGTAATAAAATAAAATAAAATTTAATTGCCCATTAGACATATCAATGGATCATATTATTATGTTATGTTTTAATTATATTCCTTGTAGTATGATTCAATTTTAAAAAAAATTCTACTGGTGATGCTGCATGGTTGAGCAATGAATGTTTGAAGCTGTATGTATTCTCAATTAAAAATTAAATATTTTCAGTACTTTGCATGGAAAGAAAGAAAAAAAAAGAAAAAAGAAGCGAGGAAAGAAAGAAGGAAAGAAAGTTTATTGCAAGGATATCTTGGTCAGTAATCTGCAATGCAGATGTTTGTGACAGATGATGAGAGACCTTACTGTGAAGGGACACTAACTCTATACAATTTTATGCTCCACTGTAAATCTGTGAAACTAGATTATACAGAAATGGGATGGAATTTGGTCCATGCTTGTTTTTATTATTGTAGCTTTACTGCTTGTAAAAAAGTTTTTAATATTCAAAATATGTCTTCATTCTTTCCTATTGTTTATGCCTGCTTCAATTCCTGATAGACACTAAAAAGCTGGTTAATTTGGTTCCATTTTCCCCCAGTAGAGAAAGCTATTTATAATTACCACTCAGCTAAAGGTTACTGGAACATGTGTAGCTGCTAAAATGCTGTGCATAATAATTAGTTAATTTTTATTGCTCAAATAACATTTTATATAAGAACTATAATCTTAACAGTCTTGAAAACATTTAAGAGAGATGTTCATCAAGTGGTGAAACATATGCTTTAAATAATGTACTAACCCGAGTTGGTGTGCTAATGTACAGCTATTTTTGGGTGCAGTATAATGGCTTTTTGAAGCAATGTTCCCCAGAAATCGAGAAATTTAACATAATGTCAGAGGAACCGAGGTAGGAGCAATGTGGTGAAGCAACAACCATGGCTGCTATATAATGGCATGTATGTCTTGCCATCATGGCAAGAATTAGTTTTCAGAAAAAAGTTATAAGTAAGGTAAGGAAGGAAGTGAGAGAGGAAGGGGCGGGGCCTCGAAGCAGCGGCACGGGATATCCATCGCTCCTTGCGATGGGATCTCGAACTGGGGCATG
>JANHFL010004688.1:75017-86068 GCA_032468155.1 Oxyrhabdium leporinum
TGAATGTAACAAATATGATTAATGTTATTATTCTTATTTGCACCAAAATGTATGATACCCAGGTGCCACACTGTTCATGCATTGATGTGTATATGTAAAATGAAATAAAAAACTTGACAAAAAAAACCCCTTAAGAGGATTCATGAAAGCCTCATCAGTTTCTAAGGTTTCTAGATATTAATAAATATAGTAAACACAGACCATAAACTGATTCCTTTTTGGAGAGAATCCTATTATTCCTTTCTGTCCTTGATTTCCTTCCTGCTTGACCCGCCAGAAGCTTAAGCTTATAATGTGGTTCAGCCATTAGCTTTGACTACTCTGTTGGGAAAGACAGGAAGCTGTAAACTCTTGGTTTATTGTTCCTAATGGAGGCAAATGCAGCTTCTCTTCTCAACAGATTCCTTCAGGTTTCATATGTCCTGATATTTGCATTTGTTTTCTTAATTGTAACTCGGTCCCCCTTTCTGTACCACCCAACTCATCCTTTTCCCCAGTCAGCACAGTCAATAATTCATGTTTGGTGAAGAGTATGTAACCAACTAATATACATACTCACATCATTTCCATTGAAGCAGCCTTGTTGGCAAGCAGCTCTTTTTAATCTCAGCCCTCCCTAAATGAGGATAAGGTTGGGGCAGTGAATCCCAGCATCTTTTGTCAATCTCATAAATCAGTTGAACCCCCAAATATCTGTCCATAATATATCCATCAGATGTAGGGATTTATTGCCGTTCCTTCTTAATTTGTCAAAGCTACAGCATGTAGAACGTAGGCCTGTAGTTCGAAGATTCTGCAAAATGTTAACATTGCATTATAAAAAAACATTCTCATTACATTAAAGAAACATTTGATCTTGCTGAACTTGAAAAGGATGTCTAATACTGAATGCTGCTTACTTTTGGGAGGGGAAAAAAGGAAGCACTGGCTGTACTGTACATTTCAGTATTGAGGATTATAATAAATCTAATGCTCAATTTGTATCACAGCTATAGAATTAAGTTTTAAAATATTTCAAGTTAGTTTAAAAGCGGGAATGCAGATTAAACTTGCCGTCTGAATAATGTTACCCTTGAATTTGAAAGCCTTAGTAACTTGGCATCAGGATAACGTCATTTAAAATCTTTTCAACATTGCAGATCCAAATCCAATGGCATTGAATCTTCAGCACATTACTGCTTACTTTTCACAAGGGGACAATGGGAGGTGGATAGATACAGGCACTCATTGACTTAAGACCGGTTGCTTAGCATTTGTTCAAAGTTACGATGGACCCTGCCGCTCCAAAGCTATTTACAATCTATTTTTAAAGCTTTGATGGCTGCACTCCCCCTGCGGTCATATCATATGATCATATGATCACATTTTAGATGCTTGGCAACTGGCTTACTTTTACAGTTGTTTGCAGTATCCTGCAGTCACATGACCATAATTTTTGACATTTTTTGCCAGTTTCTGGTATTTACTGTACTTCTGGTTTTTGGCAACAAGTGCCCATTAGGTGAAATGGTCTCACTTAATGACCATGGTGTTCAATTAATGACTACTGCAAAAGTGGTGAAAAATTGGATCTGGTCACGTGATGCCTTAATTTAAAACCATAACAATGTATGATCATAATTCTGGGCTCAGTTATGATCATAACTCTCTAAGGAGAGTTACGGAGTTACTCTGTGTCTACTCATTGTTTATCACTTGGGCTGTTGTTTGCTGATTTCAGTTTCTGCCTTTTTTACCAGGCCCACACACATGGAAAGCGTGCTTCTTCTTCTTCTTCCTAATAGGAGGTTGCTAGTTAGGAGTTAGACTTTGCCTATCCCTATAAAGTATTTTGTCAGATTAGTGCGTATCATATAAGCAATGAATAACATTTCAAAAATACTGTATTCTATAGTGCGTTGCTTGACTTTGTCAGTAGGTGGTGGGGTTTAAAGTTATTCTGTGTTTAAGTCTCTATGATATGACTTCATGTCCTCTTTCTTCATGTTGGTATATAAAGAATAAAATATCAGCCATATTTGAAGTATCGTCCTGACTGGAAAGTGTCCTGACTGAAACAGAACACTCAGACATAAAACACTCTGCTAACATATTCCCAGAAAATAAATCTCATTAAAAAAAAATCCTTATAAAACCTGTTTCACCAAACACTGCTCAGGTTAGATTCTTATTCTGAGAGATGTTCACACATAGACCCCTTCAACCTCTAACTGTGAGACATAGTGCTCATGGAGGGAGACCCAGATTGATAGACTACAGTGAAGTGTCAGTTTCCCTGGAAGGAGGGAGCATATTCCACAAAGGGGAGGGAGACAAGAGGCAGCCCAGCCCAGAGCTGGATAAGACACAGAGGAAGAGAGTAAGAATAGCCACTCCTTAGAATTTCCCAGACTATATCTGTTAGGCTAGGAGAAGTAAAGCTTTAGTCTGGCAAGATTCTGTCTGCCACATCTAAGCAAATAAAAAAAACCAAACTCTGGCTGAATCGTCCAATTTTGTTCGTGATATAAGCCTGATGCTAACCCTCTGAAGGTCTATTATGGCACAACCAGTTGCAGAGATGATTCAGGAGAGCTCATCTTCATCCATTGTTGGTGTGTGTGTGTCAAACCAGACAATATAATAGTCATGATATCACAATCCAAGCCCTACCCCTTTTATAACTGTATTGATACTCTACATAGATAAGTGGGGGAGGAGGGAACCTTGATCTTGCTGCTATGCCTGTCATGCTGTCTATTTGGTGACCCCTGAGGATGCTACTGCTGCTATCAAGGTTTTAGTTAAGTAATTTTACATTCTGGGTTTAGTGATTTTCCTGCAGGGAGAAACAATTTTCTCTGGATGGTTTTGATATTTTACATATAAATGCCTGACGTCTGGTCTGCTTTCTGCTGCTTTCCTAATCTGGGTGATCATTAGGATGCTGGAGGGTTGCCTTTTTCTCTGTAGCAACCAAATGGTGGCAGGCCTCCTGAATAATCTGAGAATCTGTCCTGTTTCAAATAGTTGTTTATTCACAAAGTGAAATCTCTTTTCAGATTATAATGCGAATTGATGTATGCTATAACCACATTTTAATAGGATTGATTGTTGTTTGGGGGGATTTTAATCACTGCCCTGCTATTTTATTTGTTATTGTTCTCCAAACTTGTATTTATTTCATCTTCATTTTCAACCATCTTAAAGTATGTGGGAAAGCTGCAAAATCGTAAGCCTTAAAACAAAGCTACCCCTTTCTGTAGTATGTGTAGTTTTAGTAATGGGGTCCAGTGGAGATAAGGAACATAGAATTTCTGTTAGGAACAAAGGTGGTGAGAGAATGTTGCAGTTCAAGACTGCCATGTATTTGGCCATGTGATCTAGCTAGTTCCACAAGGATTCTTTTGCTGGGGGAAGAATAAGCTTTTTTCATAGTAAATTTCCAGAAGGATGAGAGACAGAAGCTTAATATGGGCTAGGCTAGTAAAAGGGAGAAGGGAGAAGAAGGAAAGATGAAGGCTAGTGTACCATGTTTCACGTTTTAAGGCTCTGAAGCTTTTACCGTTTCCAGGAGAGTCTAGTCAATAGTCCTGAATGAAGACCGTCACACTGTGGGGCCTTTTGTAGAGAGGGAACAGATCCTGTGACTTGAGACAGTTCTAGATGTACATCTATAAAGAGTCTATGCTGCCAGCTGGAGGAGTTGCCACCTAAACCTAATTAATGCCCCCATTTAACTGTAAGAACATCACAGTATTAGAGAACTGTTATGACACATAGCCAGTGCAGCAATAAAGAAAAATATTTAGTGACATCATCCTTTTATCACCCACAGCTACTGTCAGCAAAATGTCAGTCCATTGAAGTAAGCATATATTTATTTCACTGATACTAGCATAAATTCTCCTTAGTTTCTCCATTATTGTCAAATAAGCTACAGAATCTGAATTGTTATTTCCATGCCAAAAATATGACTATAGCCCAATAAAGTCTATAAATACCATGGACTTGGGAAATTACTCTGATGTTTCTTAAGGATTTAATTTGAAACAATATTATTTGTGAAAGTTGGATCAAGAGTAAATAATGAAGTATGAGAAAAATTCAGGTTGACGCTAAACGTTCGATGAAGTGAGCTGCAATTTAGGAAAGCTTATGTACTTTAATAAAATTCATTATTTTGAAAAGGTGCTACTGGAATCCTGATTTCTGAAATATCATTGATCATGCAAAGTTAAGTTATGAAGAGCTTCATGTAAACACACTTTTTGGGAATATCACAGAAAATGATGTTTCATTTTCTTTGTCAGCTGCCAGATTGGCTAGGCACAAATGTATTTTGTTTTTTCCAAGTACGAAAAGTTTCTTTTTGGGATTAAATTAAATTCCAACATGAGTTTGAAAACATGTCATTAATTGTTTTAAATCAATCACTCACTTGATTCAAAATATTACATTAATCAGTCTTTGCCTGCCTCTAGAGTAACCAAGTGTGTGTGAGAAACTAAATTTGAATGATTCACAGTTGATGGGCTTCAGTATTCAGGCGTGAGGCTTTTCTGAATGAAAGGAGCATGTTCATGGCCTAGGTGGTCTTGCAGGATCTAGCTTTGATATTAGACAAACTAAGTAGCATCTGTGATAGGGAGCTTGATCAGATTTGGCTCATAAAACCAGAGTGTCTTTATTTGGAGGAGAGAGTTGGCATTGGGTATGCAATGCATGCTTGATAACTTAAAGGTTGGATTATTATAACTCATTCTTGGTGGAGTGTTCCTGAATGACAGCCCTGAATTGTAATTTCCCCAGAAGATATTATCTTTTGCTGTTGTTTGCTTTCTGAATCACATTCAAAACTTACTCGCTACACAAATCTTTACAAGGTTAAGGTCAAGTAATTTACAAAACTAGCTATTCTGATGCAAACCAGTGCAGATACAACAGGATACCTCTGCAGATCCTATCACAAACATTTCTAGCATTGGGTCCAGTCCTAAGATTAAGACAGAGGCTTCGGTAACATTTTATAATATTGTAAATAGGTAACCAGCATTATTTGACCTGGCCGCTTTCCAGTGGTTAATGCATTTATGTTTAAATTGAACTGGGACTGGGCAGTCTTTGAAACAGTGGAGATCCTCAATTAGAGGATCATTAAATAGTAGCCCTTGAAGCAGAGGATGATACCCGCTTTGAAAAGTACAATATATCCCTCCTATCTGACAGCAGATGAGCTCTAAATAGCTAGACAACACCACTAATGCTTGTCTAGGGCTTTTCCCCTGATCCCTGCTCAAGTATTTAGTTCTTGGCAGCCTAATGGCTACCAATTTAATCTCCATGTTTTTCTGCAGCCAGAACAGCATCATTGGTGGAATGGGTTGGTCAGTGGGATACTACAAATGTCTTGTGCATGTCTGGAACTGAGTAAGTCATGACTTCAAAGTTCTATTTGCTTGTTTATTATTCTGTTTCTGTCCTGCCTTTCTCTTCAGAGCTCAAGTTGGCTCCACTGTCAGTTTCCCCAGATTTGACCCTCAGAACAAAAATTCTATGAGACAGCTTGGTCAGCGAGTTGCTGTCTTGTCAAAATCAGCCAGAGGGTTTTGGCTTTGATTGAGCAAGGACTAGGACCTGAGATTCTTCAAGACTATTCAACATTATGCCTCTTAACCACTACATTGCAATTTCTCCTAAACAGCTTGACATCTCCACACATCCTCTAATTATTCTAATTATTATTCTAGGATCTCTTAAATGTCAAAAATGTCTGCAATTGAAAATTATGTCCCAGCAGTTTCCATGATACATTGTCAAGGGATGCCCTTCTCTCCTATGCATGGCGTGTTAGGTGACTAAAATGCACTGGGACATAGTTGGCAGGAGTAAATACCATACTTGGCAGAAATACCTGCAGGCAAGGAATAATTCCTTAGCTTATTAAACAAAGCATCAAGTCCAGTTTGTTATCTGTCTCCGATTAAAGAAAAGTTGGTAGGGTAATCTGATGACTTTACCAACCTGTTTGTTTTCTGCATTTAGAACCTAATAAGAGAACACTCTTTTCTGTACCCAAGAATTTCAAGTTCTTGACAGTTTTCAAGATACAGAAAATATTATCTACAAATCAATAGGCAAGAGTCCCAGTATTTGTTCTGTCTGACAATTGGAACAGGTATAGTGGTTCTGTACTCATTTATATTCTCCCAAAGTACCCAATACTGACAACTAATGATGAGTGTTATCAGAGATTTTCAGGAACTGGTCAATTGGAGAGGACAGTGGCAACAATCAATAGTTTTCTATCACCGTCACAGCACTATTCATAGGGCTTGTATAAAGAGGCTGTCAGCATTTCCATTTACACATTTCTTTGTAGTTGTTTCAAAGGCTGGAGATAGATGATAGTTTTTAACAGAGTTGAAGGTAATGTGAGAGAGAAAGAATTATCTCATGTTGTACAAACTCTTTTCTGTTGTGCTTTAGCATCTTCCCCCAAACAATTTTTAAAGCTTTCTTACCGCTACAACACTTGCAAAAATCTATGAACAGAATTGTTATAGCTTGCCCACATTTGTGCCATTATCAGGGCATAAATGTGACTATCCTGACCAGCAGTATCTACTGTTGTACTACAGATGTAGAACAACACAATGTAATGGTGTGAACCAGACAGAATGGACATTGAATGGAGACATTATGATCAATGGATCAAACTTTTAGACTGTGTTTTTAGCACTGTAAATATGCCACCAGGCTCTTGTTTAAAAGAAAAGGAATTCTGAATCAGATGCAAACCCATCTGAGCTAGCAAATCAATCTGCCTTTCATTGTGAGACTAGATTTGTGAGGTTTGAAAGATTGCGATTTTTTAAGAGATAGAGAATGAATCTTAGATTCATTTTGCATGGATGTTGCTGTGAAATAACTGCATGTTTCAGACCTTAGGGGGAAAAATGCTCCAAACAAATTTGGCCTTTATGATGGGGAGGAAGCTGACCTGGTTTTTGGTGACATGTAAAAAACACTTTGTGTTGGAGTAGCTTATGGTTCTTGGGCATGATATATATTTACATTCTTTTCTGTGATTAAATTGATGTATTGTTTGGGAGGTTTTTTTTTATCCCATGTTAGCTCCCTGGAGTCAGAGGTGGGATTTGGGTGTTCAAAGACCTTGATATAATTAATAAATACAAGAAACCGAAGTATCAATAATCTTGATGCAATGCAGGGAGACTCAGTTAACAGTCCGTTGAAAATTCTTCTGAATGATCAAAATACTTAACTTTAACTTTAACAGAATTTTCCAAGATTCTCGAAGCAATTACAAATGTCAGATTCCTCAGATACATAAAAATTAAGGGATGCAAAGATTAAGACTGAAAACTAAAATAGTTCTGCATTATTGTCTTTTTTTGTCATTATTGTCTTTTTCCCCCAAACCTCTACTCTCTTCTGTATTGTATTGTAGTACGCAGAGTCTTAATTTGTGGATGTTTTGAGTTACAAAGATTTAATTTAATCTAGAAGTAAAGGATGAAGAAAAAACTGTAATCAGAAATATTAATTTGATTTATATCCTATCTTTTCTTCTTGCATTAGATCAGGGTACTTTGTACTCTGTTTTTCTATTTTTGTTCCTGTAGTAACAACTTTCTGAAGTAGGTTGGGCTGAAAATGACTGGGCCAAACGCATTCTATGCATAACTGAAAATAGACTTCAATGTGGGTCTCAATTTAGCCACGAAATCACATTTGCTCTTTATATAGGGAACAGTATCCATTCAGGCATTCTGGGAGGAAAAACAGAAAAATATTGGATATCCCAGCCCTTGTGTATGTATTCATAGCCACAAATATATTGTGTGACCATGGTTACACTAGTCTTTAATTCAGAGTGGAGAATGTAGGTTGCTGGTTTACAATTCCATTGCTGATCACTGGCTAGGTATGATGGGAATTAGAATTCAATAACATCTGTAGGCCACACATTTCCCATCACATCCTTAATGTGAGGTGGAATACCAAGCAAAGAAGGGAAATTGAAACAGCCCTAAGACTAAGGCTTAATCCACAACATAATAACCACTTTCAAAATCCCATTATTCTAAAACAGTGATACTGAAGTTGAAAATGCCATAGGACATATTGTTAATACCCAGAAACCAAGTGCAGGCCTTGCTCTGAAACACCTTGCACCCCCTGAGGTAAGGCAGTGAAAAATGTGATTGGATTCTGTATTTACCATTAAATACACTGCTTCTGCTTCTCGGTTGTTGCTTCCCCTGCTCCCCCCACCCACCCCAAAAGTGGCAATAGTAAAACTCACCCGCTGAAATAGGATTTTATTTTTTTTTCTCCAAGGAAGCTTTTCTCTAGCTTCGCTGTCTCACAGGACATCCATCAAAAACTGCATGGTGGTGCAATTTTTCATTGCTGAATGTTAGAAGTTATGGAGTTGTCTGCCCATTTCTGTTTTTCTTCCCTTTTCCAATTGTTGTGATTTATTTTAACATAATTTTGTAATTTAAAGAAGCCAAAAGCCTGAATTAAAACGTTTCCCGATATACAAATGTTACAGTTTCCTCTCATATATATGCTTAGTTATTTGACATATTTTTAGTATTTTAAAAAATAGATAGACACATATAGCTATGCCCTTTTCTCTAGCATATGCTATTTTGCACCTATCAGCTTTTGGGGGAATACTTTATTACAATATGTTGAGATGTATGATTGACCAAAGGTAAGCTGTGTTTTGCATATTGTTTTACAAATTTGGAAAATTTTTATTAAGATGAATGTGCATAAAATGTTTTACATAGATTCTTCTAAATATACACTGAACTCAGTATATTTGCTGGTATCTTCCAATCAAAACTATCTGTGTCTAGATTTATGTTGGCATATTACATTGTGAGCATTTTATACTTTCTCCAAAGAGGAGAACAATTTTGTGGCATTAAGGTGGATTTTACACAATTACACAGGAGTTCTTATCTCGCATGCTGAACTCAAGCTAATCGAAATAGCATTGTGGCAAAGGACTATTGACAAAATTAAGAATGGAAGAACACTCCCTCTTCCCTAGATGCCATTGCATTGACATTTTCCACACGCATTACTGCTTTTAAAGAAACAGAGGTGGCCTCTTTTCCATCCATGTGATGGCTCTCAATGCTGTTCCAGAAATTATGCATCCTATAACCATTAACATCATGAACATATGTTTCCTTCAAAGTGTTTTTGAAGTGTAGCCACCACAAGGAGATCTACTGTACATGGAGAGTTTCTGGGAGTCAGGTGGGATACGTATTTAATAAATTATTATTTCCCACAACAGAACCAATAGCACAACTGTTAGTTGAGGTTATATTATATGATTTTGTGGAGAAACTTAACATTAAAATGCCAATCTTCATAATGAAAGAAAAAGCAGAGCATCCTTAAACAGGATTCTGACTGATAATGATAAACCTGCATTTGAAATAAACCATTTTAGCTTTGATCAGATTTACTTGATGAAATGTTTCTCCATCTTAAAATCAGCGTCTGCTTAGGACACTAGATGTCAGGAAGAACAGTTCTGACGGTAGCTTTTTTCTGACAGGCATTTCTTCATTACATGAAGAAATATTTAGTCACATCAGCCTACAATCTGAAATGATATAATTGTGGAACAAGTGGCTGAGCATCTTGAGAAGAACAAGGCTTTAGATGAATGATAGATGAAAGGAATACAAGTGACTTTGGTATGCCAATAAAATTTAAAAGAAATTAATTTTAAATATAAAATGTTTTGAGGTGGTGGAAGATTGCAAAATATTTTTGGATGTCAGAATCTTGTCTTCATTAATGTCTCAGTCTTTCATGTTAACATGTTGTACTGTAGTATAAATATTTCGTTACATATCCATAATACTAATCATAATCATAATCATAGAAACACTTTCTAATAAAACAATATACAGATAACTGCTGGATGCTTTAGAATGTGAAATGTGAAAACAGGCATCTAACTTAAACACATTGAAATAAAATGTAAATATATTGCTATTTAAGTTCATGTAATTAATCTGATATTTATATGAATCAATGGAACATTATTTTCTGTGGAATTGGTCTAGGAAAAAAAGATATGAGCCAGATCACAAGCTGCTCTTACTTCTTTCCAAGTACTTTTAATAAAACTGGCAGAAAATGTGCAATATTCGTTGATTATAATTAATTTTGTCATTCTACAATTAGTGAGTTTAAATAGCTATATTAACATATCGTATAAAGTAATAAGATTTGACAATCCATGTGTGATTTAGATCTACTGAGCAGAATTTCATAAGAAAATAAATAATTTAACATTAATTGGGAACTGGAAATTTTGATACCTTCACCTGGCTTATGTGTAAGAGGTATTGCAGTAGAAGTGCAGAATTTAAAAACCACTTGGCTGTGATCTAGAGAAATCTGTGTGTGTTCCTTCTGTTCCTTCTCTGAAGAATGTGATGTGAAGAGTTGCCTTTGCTTGAATCGCAGAAGCAGATGGAGCCCCTAGATATTCAAACACATATCTGAATATTATTCCAGAGAAATGATGGGATCACCTGTGTCATCTGTCAGGGTTCTAAGTAATACACTCATTGCAAACAGAACTCTGAGGCAGGTTGATTCCTCAAAGAACAGTTTTATTTGGGGATATCATCTTGGTACATACTGGTACATACTGAAATACTCTGAGCATTCCCGTGCTTTCCACCTCATTAAAAAGTGAGTTTCCTTTTTCCCCCAAACAATAAGTCACATTGTCCAATCTGGGTACTGGCTGGTTGCCTGCTTACTTCTCTCTTCCTCCTCTGGCCATCCAGCAGTTGGAATGTCCTTGACTCATGAGAGAACTATTTTGTTTTGGCTACAAAACCCCATCTATTTCTACCCCCTCTCAGCTCCAGGTGAGGTGAAGTTATGTGAAAAGAAATCCTGATTAGGGGGGAAAATACAGAAAAGAAAACGCTCTCTCTCTCTCTCTCTCTCTCTCTCTCTCTCTCTCTCTCTCTCTCTCTCTCTCTCTATAT
>JANHFL010004689.1:49103-75279 GCA_032468155.1 Oxyrhabdium leporinum
GTAAACCGCCCCGAGTCTTCGGAATGGGGCGGTATATAAATGTAAAAATAAATAAATAAAAATAAATAATTGAACAAAGTATGACTGCAGTCTTGAGGGGTTATGAAGTCTACATCTATCTATATACGGAAAAGAAGAGGGCACAAAAGGTTTACTACTTACAGAGGGATAATGTTGGGAGGTGATCCAGGTTTCTAAAGTAGGAAGGCAGATGCTCTGTTTTTTTATTGGCCCATCTGCTCTCTTTTGCTTCTGTTTGGTGATATATCAAGAAAAATAACAATCATGGGCAGCCTTCTAATATGCTCATTATTTAGGCACTGACTGGAGAGATAGGGATGGGGATACCACAAGTAAGTTATAAGATGGCAAATCCATTGATCAGAAAATCTTGGGTAGAATCAAAATAAAATATGAATTGGTACTTTTAACTTTGTGGACATTCTAAGCTAGCTGATGTTTGTTGTATACCTTCAGTATAGAAGGCTACCCAGGAGCCCAATTTCTTCTTTTGATTTCTGTTATTGAATTGGCTCAGTGTTGGGGTGTGTGAGGGCTAAGGCTTGCAAGGCTGGGAAAAGAGATTAGAAACAATAGTTAGCAAAGAAGAGTCCAAGTGACCTTCACATCAAATATAGAGAAATGAGCAGGAAAAATATCCACCCAAGGTCGGAAGATGTGTAAATGGAGATCCTAATTCAGGGGTGTCAAACTCAATTTCATTGAGGGCCGCATCAGGGTTGTGTTTGAGCTCGGGGGCTGGGGTGGGCGTGGCCAGCTCGATGTCACTCGTGTTGGGGGCGCCTGTGGTGGCCTGAGCACTCTGCCAGCAAAAACAGGCTCCTGAGCTCTGTTTTCAGCTGCCACAGCCTCTTGCAACACTCTGCCAGTGAAAATGGAGCTCGGGAGGACTTCATGTGGCCCTTCCCAGTTCCATTTTGCTGGCAGAAGCACCATGGGCCAGTCCTTCACTGTTTCCAGGGCAGCCCCGTGGGCCAGATCTAAGTACCCTGTGGGCCGAATCCGGCCCCTGGGCCTTGAGTGACACCCCTGTCCTAACTGTTTAATTCTTCAGTGGATGATCTTTATTATTAGGGATCATCCTATCTGTAACAGAAGCAACATCTATCCAAACTATATCCTAGGTCTTTGCTACTATATTCTAAGAGGTTTCAGCTTCTAGATAAAAATTTACAGGTGAATCTGTCCTGTCCCACACATAACCATGATTTAGTGGATTTATTAATATTCCCCAGCAGTTCCATTCATCAAAACCCCAGAACTGTCCCAGTTAAGTCCAGCCAAAAGCAGACCAATGAGCAGTCCACACAGCAATGGCCAATGAGTCCACAAGGCACTTGAAAGTTTCCCAGACAATATAAACCTCTCCTGAAGTCAATGTACTGCTTGCCAATAGATTTCTGGGCCCAAATCAATTACACTCATGAGTTACTCGTAAAGCTTACAGTATATATAAAGTCTTATGAGTATAACATGTGGTACGTTACAAAGTGTTTTATTAGAAGTAAATCTGTCTATCCAATTAAATGTTCTCATGGAGACTTGTTAAAGTGTAGTGATCAGCCTCCTCTGGATCAAAATGATCCCAGCAAAGGGTTGAATCCAAGACTATTTGAGAGAAGCCCCATTATTTCCATGGAGGCCATGAACGTCTGATCCTTCCTAGATCCCAGTCATGAGGACTGAAGTCACTCAACAGCAGGACATAAAAGAATGCCAACAATCTGGTGATAAGGTCCAATAATCTAGATAGTGACCTTACCAGGAAGCATGATGGACTAGTTTCAAGGATCACCAGTTTACCACATCAGCTCAATTTAATACACGGGCACACTCTGTCATCTCAGGGCCAGCTTGGTCTATATCAGTGTACTCTTATCAATCAACTCAAAACAGAAAGCTAGGCAGTTGCAAGTTTGGCTTTATTACTGGGCTATAAATTTTCTGATAACAGCTGATAATCAAATGAATAATGAGCCAGAGCACTATGATTTGCTTTGAAATCAGCAAAGCAGAATAAGAGATGGCTTGCAAAAGTCCAGGGTTCAAGCATTACAGAACTCCACAAGCCTGCCCAAATGTCAAGTTGAAGGTCCAGATGCAAGGCAAGAAGCAAGAGAGACAGAAACACAGATCCGAACAAAGACCTGAGGATTTCTCTGCTTAGTTCCAGTTGCTGGTATTGCCTATTAACATGTATTGCTTTCCCATCTTTTCAGAAAGGCATGCTGAATACCTTTGCTCAGCCCTTCATACCTGATGGTTTGGGCTAGGATGCCCTGCCAGAGGATCAGGTCCATCATTACTGGAATCAGATTTCTCAGGGTCAATGTCTCCTGGACTGGCTGCTGGGGTCTGATTGCCTTCTAACTCTTCAGGCTGTTCCTCTCTCAGGTCTATATTGCCAGCCTCTAACTCAAAATTCAGACAAGGCCATAACAGTAAGATGTCTTTCAAAGTCATTATTCTCTCTCCCCCTTGGTCTTGGAATTGAGGTTGCTACATGACTACAAGGCTATTTCTAAAAGAGCCCATGGTGGCACAGTGGTTAGAATACAAGTCTGTGGGCAAACTCTGCCCACATCTTGGAGTTCAATCCTGATGGGGCTCAAGGTTGACTCAAGCCTTCCATCCTTCTGAGATCAATAAAATGAAGACCATTGGAGGCAATATGTTGACATTGTAAACCACCCAGAGAGTGCTGTAAAGCTGTATGGTGTGGTATATAAGTTTAAGTGCTATTGCTAATAAGCCCTCAGTCATTCATGACTTGATTGTGGATGAGCAGATGGACCTGGTATATATCAGGTTTCATCTAGACATAGTTGGGTGATGGTAACGATGTTATCCACCTGGAGATTGTCCTCCAGTGGATTTTAGATCATGTAGCAACGTCAATTATTGGACCTTATCACCAGATTGTTGGCATTCTTTTATGTCCTGCTGTTGAGTGACTTCAGTCCTCATGACTGGGATCTAGGAAGGATCAGACGTTCATGGCCTCCATGGAAATAATGGGGCTTCTCTCAAATAGTCTTGGATTCAACCTTTTGCTGGGATCATTTTGATCCAGAGGAGACTGTTCACTACACCTTAACAAGTCTCTATGAGATCATTTAATTGGATAGACAGATTTGCTTCTAACAAAACACTTTGTAATGTACCCCATGTTACACTCATAATACTTTATACATACTGTAAGCCTTACGAATAACTCAAGAGTGTAATTGATTTGGGCCCAGAAATTTATTGGCAAGCAGTACATTGACTTCAGGAGAGGTTTTATCTCTCAATGATGACCCATGATTACTCTCACCATAGCATTCTGGATCAGTTGTAGATTCTTAGTCAAGCTCAAAAGTCTCCCTAATGTAGAGCACAAAAGAGTAATTCTGTCTAATGATGATTGTAACAATTACCGGAACACTAGCAAACCAGGGCAAGACCGCCCTGACTGTGGCTTCTACTACGATTTAAGCAGTTGCTGTGAATCCAGGAGGATCCCCAATTTCTTCCAAGGGAGTACAACCCCATCGGAGTGGTTATCAAGTCTGGATGTTTATTGCCGAAACTAGGTCTTAAGAGTCTGTAGAGATTCTCAGTCATCTGGGTCATGGTCTGCAAGGAGTATAAATCCTTCCATTCACCACCATCCTGTCAGAGCTGAAGAAGCTTCTTGGATGAGAAGCGAAATGACTTCAAAGAAAAAACGAAGTCCAGTTGCCTCCTGAAAAAGCACCTTTAGGTCTTAAGAGAGATTTAGTGGGATTAGTAGGCAGCTTTAATCTCTCTTAGATATGCATACCCTGCCTAGCTGCCTAGAAGACACGGCTTTAAACTACAAGTGGCTAAAACCCTATTCACTTTCTTGAGTACAAAAAGCTCAAAAGAATTCCAGATAAAACCACCCAGATAACCAAGGCACTGAATGCCTTGGTTATTCCAATGTGGAATATCTCAGCTTCACTCATCACATTGGATTCAGCCCAACTGGCATCCAACTCCATTCTGCTTTCAGCAGTTCACTGATAACATTTCTTAGATTTGCCAGTTTTGATTATATTTTGGGCAAGATCTGAAATGATGGTTGGGATAACCTCTTGGCTCAGTATGTGGGACTCCTTTTGGTCATGAATTCTGATGGAGTATAAATACTCTATTTCATGCTTCTGCTATTTGTGGGCTAGAACCATGTCACTCCAGCTCTTTGGGGAGCTACAGATGGTATGACTGGCTGGATCAGGAGGTTGATAATTTCTGTCAACCCTGAATGAGAGAGAATAGCAACTAATGCTATTTCCATCCCAAGCCTAGTCCTGAACATGGACTGAAAATGATCAATATAATCCACATCTTCCATATCATACTGATGAGAAGTCTAGCATTCATTTCCAAACTGGACTGAAACTGTCCCACCTTCACAAAAGACAAGCCTCCTCTCCCTTACTTGAAAAAGTGAAAAAACAACCAACATCTTGCTTTTAAATTGCCTATCTAGAATGACTCATAAATGTAATCCACATAGACTAACTACATTGCTTCATATTCACTAACATTCCAGGTATTGGCTAAGATGTTACACAAGGGAAGAACCAGTGTAAATTTATCCTGAAGCATGGAAACCTTGCAATAGATACTCCTTATCCTAGTCTACTTCATTGGAGGAGGAAGTGTTATGTATGTCATCTGAGCTTTTGATGGAAAAGCAGGTTATAAAACAGGCAAACAATGGGGTATTGTTTCTGTAGAACATGTACCGAAGTACAGCATAATCGAATTATTCTCCCATTACAGTATTCTCACAAACTATATTAGAGGAGATATTTGTGGTATATCTGTCTTCAACACTGATGCAAGTACCATCTCTTACTATCGCTATGTTCCAGTCCTAAAAACTGGAAAAATGTGCACTGAAAAAGATAGATTGTGCTACCACATTTTTGTTTCTCCTTTTATTTTGTGTTTATTTTCTTTCTTTCATTGTTTTATTATGTTTGGGTTCATATATCTGTTGTGAACCACTTAGAGTTTATTTCTTTCATTTCTTTTTATTACATTTAAAACATTTGCATAGCTGCCCATCTTCAAATCGAACTCTGGGTGGCTCACCAGATGTACAATCCTAAGAGCTGCGCTTCTAATATGGGCAGCCATACAATTATTGGAATGAATGAATGAATGAATGAATGAATGTGTAATATATGCATATATTTATTCCAGAAGTGGGGATTTTTTAGTCCTCCCATAATTTTATGTGATCCTCAGTTTAATTTCAGCCTTCTGTACAGGTTTGAACTTCTGGTGAGTCTTGCATATCCCTTTCTTGTAGCTGGGGTATCAAAGGAAATTGGTATTTTGATCATTTCTTTACTCTGACTCCACCCTTGTGGTCCCTGAGGAAATATGGCAATTGGTAGGAAAAATAGCCCACTCACGGTCTCTTTCACTAAGAGGTGCTTTTCTGAAATGTCCTTGCTTGTCTAGTACATGAATAATTTGCAGCATCAAATTATCATCCAAAGATTATTATTGCCTTACCCCAACTATTGATGTAATGCATAAAGTTCTGATAATAGTCAACAACTTTGCAGCTTTTCTGCCAAAAGGGTTTTCTAATTCTGGAAATACCAGAGATTGAACTGGGACCTTTTGCATGCAAAGCCTAAGACACTGAGCTATGGTCCTCCTCATTCTTTTAGTCATTATCTTCCTTTTAGCAATTCCAAAAATAGCAGGAGAGTAATCAGACTTCTGTAAACATTTTAAAAATATATCCAATAATCAAATGCAATTGGATTTTGCTGTCTGTTGACTAAAAGCTATATGCGGTTCATATTATTATCAAATGCAGTTTTGGTGTGCTCATTTTCCTAGTTTTTAGCTGGCATAAAAAAAACAAATAATGAATGCACAGACTATTTTTAATTTTATTATCCAATAAAATGTGAATTAGCTAATAAACAATGCATAAACAAACCACATTGAGAACACTAATAAACATTTGTTCTGTTCCTACCGGTAATTTCTAATATACTGATTGCTCAGAGAGAAAATGTAAATTTGCAGAATCATATGAACACCATTTCAAACAGCATATCTTGATTTCAAAAAGTATTTTAATGATAGTATTTTTAAAAGATTTGCTAAATTAAAAAAGAATTCTAGTCAATCCAGTTTTGAGTTGAAAGCGAATGTGATTCTTTCAACGCTGGGGATGAACATAATAGGAATCAAGGTAGTTGCTTTACATTTCACTATATGGAACATCTTGTATTCTTCTAACATTCATAATTCTAAAGCTGATCAATTCTTACTGTGACATTTCAGCTACTGAATATGTGAGCCATTTGCCCAGTACATTCCATTTGAATTTGTTAATAATTTTAAATGTTTTTATAAGATGTTATTCCTTTACTTGTTTCCTTTTATTGTTAGTCATCTTTTGGACTCGCTTGATAAAAAGATGGGATATAAATTGATTAAATAATAACAACACATCTCCAGAAATGAAGTAGACACAAGCTATAGTATAGTTCCACCAGTGCAGAAATGCAGATGTCTTCCAAATATTGGTTTTGGCAGCAAAAATAGTCTAGCTATGGCTAACCTATTTCCTAGATAATATACAAGGCCCTTGGAATAAGTTGGAATTGACTTGGGTCCTAAAAAAACAAAGGCAAAACCATTGCACCTACCCATAAAACATTTTAAAGCCAAACCACTCCAGACACAGTAGTTTTTGTTCCATTTTCTACAATTCTGATTAAGTGTAGAAAGCAGTTGCTGTTAGGCTCAGGAGGGACGAGACTCCCAAACTTGAAAACTACTCCCTTCCTATTTTAAGACTAATTCAAATTATTATTATTTTTGCACTTTATTTTAATTTCTGAAGCGTAAGAAGACATTGGACAACTGCACTGATAGACTTTCCCCTTACTTGTAGTTTGTTCTAAGGAACAACAGGAGGTTACTGGTAATTGACTGGGCATTATTAGTATATATTCTGCCTGCACATAAGAGTTGCATTCAAAACTCACTGAAATGAATTAAGTAAATCCAGCAGTAGAGCCCTTTAAAATTAATTCAGAATGGAGTTGAAGGGCATTGTCTTGGAGTAGGCACACAGAAGACATCCACCATAACTGATCATCAGTCACTTCAGCCTGGCAATGTAAGTTTAATTATATTTAAGATAGCACAATTGCATTTCCTAGTATGAATCCAGTTGTATCTATTTCTCATTCTTATTATATATGGTAAATGCAGAAATAATTTGATTAGGAACATGGTTAAATTAAATCCACTCCAAGGATGTATGTTTCATTTGGAGAGTTACTGGTGTTAAATGTGCCCTACTCTTAAGATGCCATATCACATGTCATATTATCTAGCGGAGAGTGGGTCTACAATAAGATTCAAAAGCTAGGATCAAAGTCAAGGTCACATTTCACAAGGATTTGCTCTTGTTACTTTTTATATCTTGTAATTATGAGAGATATAGATGCTACTGAAAAATGATGTGGTCTGCAGTTTCAAAGGATAGGCACCATCTCTTCTGGACACCATCAGTGTGTGTGTGTGTGTGTGTGTGTGTGTGTGTGTGTTGGAAAAAGTTATGGGATTTTGTTTTTGTGCATGATAACTTAAGCAAGATTATTATATGCACAAAGATGAAAAGATTCGGCAGTACCCATAATGGAAGAATGGTTGGTGAAGACAATAAAAGTTGTTGAGTGGGCTAAATTGACTTTTTGATCAGAGAAAAGACAATATCTATTTTTATTGCTGAATGGCAATACAGACTTTTGCTTGAGTCAGAAAAAATAAAGTTATGTTTTATGGTTTTAATGATTAGAAGGGAAAGTTTATAGAAAAAAAGAGAGTTAGGTTATAATTATGGAGTAAGAGGTAATTTTTAACTGTATTTATAAAATGAAGATTGGAAGCTTCTTTTCTGTAACTTTTTTATTTTCTAATTTTCTTCTACTTTTATCTACTTTCTCACACCATTAGCTTTCTCTTTGATTTCCTTACTTTCCTTTTTCACACTTTATATTATAAATTTAAATGTATATATATTAAATATAAATAAAACATTTTCCCAGTCCACATCTGGTAACCTAAATAATTTAAGACAGTTGTTTGATGCTGGAATAATTATCCTACCTGTGGCTGTTTTTAAAAGGTGAGCTTGAAATTCCATTAACTTTACATGGGAAGAGATAAGTCACATTGTCTCTTTTAGTGTGCTCCTAGCTATTAAAGTCAAAAGCTTGTACTAAACAAGGAATACTAAGTGGCCTTTTAAGACATACAGATTTTAAGACAATCCACAGATTGTGAAAGAGCTAATCTGGGTGCTGGCAGCAGTTTTAAGTTGATCCAACTCCTTGGTGTGTTCTGAATGCTCCCAAGAGGTTAGTTTACAGCTCATTTTGATATGAGCCTTTGGAGAATTATTTACTTTTCCCAGAATTTTACTTCACTTTTTAATTTTATTTTTTTAGGAATTGTTCGTGGCCGGACATGCCTATGAATGTGGAGGAATCTAGGCAGGTGAGCTGTGAATTGCTAATGAAACAATTATTTGTATGACATGTGATATATCAGAAGGTCATGAGCTGCATTTTCAAGATTTTTAATATATATGTTTTATTTTCTTTATACTCTGATCCTGTCTCCTGCTTTGGAGTAGTACCTACCAGTAGGTAGCTCCTGCTTACAGGAGGCACCCTACTGCTGCCTTCCATTAGCCACCAATGTTTACAAGAAAGAGGGCTTTCATATCTGGTGAAAGATAAAACAAAAAGTGAAATAATTAATAGGCTGCCTCCTAGCCAAACAGCAACAAGATGTGTAGCTAGAGGAATCAACTCTTCTCTTTATGGCTACCTCTTTCAAGAGATAGACCAATATCAGAATAATGGTGGAACATTGAGTAATATCTAAAATATTAAATATTAGTGATTCAGCAGGGGTCAACAAATACATTATGTGAAGAAATGTATTGATGTTTAAATATATTTATGGAGAAAGCGATAAAGAATCATAAAGAGAGAATGGTATGGTTTAAAGGCAGTGAAGGCAGAAGAACCCCAACAAATGGGGGGGGGGGAGAACAAGTACAAATTGGGAAAATATTATATATATATTGATACATAAAGAATATTATAATTACAATGAACATATTAAGGTTAGATGTTGGAAGACAAAGATTATGTATATTTAATTGTATTATTACTGTTAGCACTGTGTAAAAATATATATTGACCCAGTCAATGCACTGTCCACAAAATATGTTGGTTGTTAAAAGAAAATTACAATTAAAACATATACAACAAAAAGAGATAGAACAATATCACAAGAAATAAATGAAATAAAATGTTATTTTTTTAAAAAATAGGAAAAGAAAATGTAAAGATAATATTTGACATTTTGAAATACAAATATTCAGTTTTGAAGAAGAGAAATTACGCAACCGTTCAAATTATGTGGGAAGAGCACACGGATTAAAAAAGAAAATGCAAGAGGCAACGAAATACTCTGAATAGAGCACAAGTTGGTAGACAACTGCTACAAATAGGATTTCTCCATCCCACAGTCCAAGTAAAGAAGTAGGCAGTTACTCTGAAATATTGCCAAGAAAACTCCAGGGATCTGTCCAGGCAGTCACTAGGGCTCAACACTGACTCAAAGGCACCAAACAAATTTAGGTCCATATTATAATATGATTAAAGGCTAGCCTTAAAATATACTTTCACAATTTTTAGACAGGGTTAATGAATCTTAGACTTCCTACAAAAGCAATGGACTCAAGATTAAAAACTCAATATAAATTCCTCATTAGATGTGCTAACTATTTCCACAACAATAAAATATTCATTTAATAAATGCACAAACACACCCACGCACACCCACACACCATGTGTAACTATTTCTACAGAAATAAATTATTCATTTAATAAATGCACACGCACACACACACACACACATACCACTTTTCTATTTACCTGGACTTCCCCATAGATTCCTGGAGATTCCAGCCATGTATTAGATGGCACACCCCACTTGTTTCCCAGCATCTTTCCAGAAACTTGTAGCTCAATTTAAAAGAGACAAAGCTGCTGTTTTTTTTTAATCTTCAGGAAAGGGAGAGGTTGGGGGAATCTATCTGTATGTGATATTGCATCTCTTTCTCACTAAAACCAATTCTGTTAAGGATGCATACAGTATTGAGAAAGTTTGTTGGCCGACAAGAGAACCTCGCCCATGGTAGTCTTATGTAAGTTATTCACTAATGGACGCAGAAAAACCGCATATCTACCCTCATGCCTAACTGAAGAAAGAAAAACTTATAACAAGTTCAAGCTACATTTACTAAGACTCCAGAATCTGTCAGGCCTCACCTTGAATGAAACCACTTTTGGTACCAGTCTGGGTGCCAGCATGAAGAAAGTCCTCATTTAGACCCAAAGGATGAGAAGATCCTCTCTCACATCTCCAGATAAGGTATACACACAGTGAAAGGATACTTTACAGCAGAGGTCCCCAACCCCCAAGGCTGTAGAAATAAGCGAAGCCCTATCCATGGGATGCAGGTGGTATGCAAAACCACACCCTCTCCAGTCAGTGGAAAAACCTTTCTCCATGGAATCGGTCCCTGGTGTCCCAAAGGTTGGGGGCCATTGCCTTATAGGAGTAAGCACCCTTCGTAGATTTTGATAGCAGGATAGAGAAATAGTTTAGTAGAAGAGCTGTTCTGTCAAGTGTCTTTGCCCATATGATTTAGCAGATGAATATCTTGGCTATGTTATTTAGCCAAGATATTTGTCTGCCAATACAAAAAAATTGATCTTTATCTTAAAGTACATAATGGTAGAGTTTCTGTAGTGTTAATATTAATTAGCTTTAATATGGCCATTTCTTCACTGTCTCTTTTCTGAAATGCACTCCAGTAGTTTTGATTAACAAGGAAGTTCTGGGTTTAACTGTCCAAATACTAGATTTTTCCATACATTGTGCCTTTTTTGTGTCTCTTACAATCTGTCAGTCTCCCAAATAGACCAGACAGGAAACATAACCGGATGCGTTAATTCCACTTTATTGAAAGGCCACATTAACAGCAACTTTCAAGTCTGAAAGTACAGTCCTCCCTCTATTTCTTTTACTGCCTGATAAGTTAGAGTGTATCCTTTCTAAGTTTCTTTTTCTGTGCATTACTAAGTTGTGGGCCCCTCCCACTTTTATTTTCATTAGTTGTTTATTTATAAAATACATTTATATGGCTGCACAACTCACACAGCGTGACTTTGGGTGACTTACACCCTCTGATTCTTCCCTAGGCAGCATTTCTTCTCCACATCCTGCAAGGTCATTTTCACATTACGCTATATAATCAGTTACTTCCTCTGTTACTGAATTTGCTATCCATATGTTTGAGTTGCAACTTTTTATTTTCCACAGTCTTCTTTCTTTAATAGACTTCAAACAAAACAAAACAGCCATGTGGTTCAGTGAATGGGAGAAACTCAGCAAAATTGTAATCAGCTGATGACAGTGAAACTTGGACATTGATGCTGTCTTGACTTCGCTTAATCATTTGACTGATTTGATCTTCTTTTGTTATTCGTTTTTATCCTATATATTCTCTTATGCAGGACGGATTGGCAGTTTGACAGGGACTGTCTGACTGATGGCTTAAAACAAAAGGTTAATGTAGGGCAGATAATTTAAAGAAAGAAAAAGACTGAAAGCTAGATCAAATGGATGTAATATGGGTCTAACCTTCTTAATCGTTATGGGCATATTTGTACTGTTGAGAACATGTAATTCTAGAGAAATTAGGCAATCAGAAAATGCTAATTTATCAGAAGGCAAATTGGTGAGGATGCATCTCATCACGTGTTTCATCAACTCCAGAATGACTTTTGTATTCTCAACTTAGCTTTGAACGGGACAAACCTTCCGAAACAAAATTGTGGATTGGTGCTATCCACCATTTTTTATTTTCCAACAATGGCTGTAGAACACATATTGGGCATTCTTTGAAATAATGAGAATCCTTGTCCACTGCAATTTTGTTCTTCTTTAAAAAGAAAAACAAAAAGGTCTTGAAAAATAGGTTATTGGGTCAAGGAATGTGGAAAAGGGAAAAGTCTGTGGAGATACTGTGGTCTATAGATATTGCCTTAAAGATCCTAATTTAAAATAAACTCCAAGCTGGAAACAGTTCACTCAGTTTTCTCAAACTTGATCTTTACAGTTCAAATACAGCAGAGTTATTGTGTCAGTTTCAAATAGATTAGAAACCTTCTCTATAAGAAATTTCACATTCTGCTAATAAGACTAATATCTAGCACATAGCTATATTAATTAAACTGCTAGGGGAGTTGTGTGCTACGATTTATGTGGGGTCTGGATTGCATCTTAATTATATCATGTAAGCTGAATGATAATACTGCAAATGATTTGTGGAAAGTGATAATTATACATTACTCTCGTCCAAATCTCATTTCAAAAACAGTAAGGGAAAAAGCTTTCTTTTTTTGCTATATGCCTTTGTTAGACTAGATGGAAACAATAATAAAACAGAGCTGGGAGACTCGCTGAGGCAAAAGCCAGAGTCTTCTCCCTATTTCACAGCAGACCAGATGTTATCTAGGAAAAGTGTTTCAGGGAGGGAGCTATCTGGCCATCTCCCTTAGGAACTCCGTCAAAGGCACAGCTATGAACTAAGTATTCTTGCAAGCAGAGTAATAGTTCAAATAGACATCCAAACAATTCTTACTGTTAGAGAAGCACTCTAGATATATTCTAAGTACAGCTTTTCCTCTCTCACCCTGTGGCCTATCAAAATCTGACCTTCATTTTTCCCTCTCCCCTCCTAGCCTTGGAGATATATCAATAAAACTAGCATTTCTAAATTTTGGCAGTTTGAAGATATGTGGACTTCAACTCCCAAAACTCCCTAGCCAGCCATGCCTATCCCCGACAAGCCTGTCCCTGAAACCCACCCCAGATAGATCTTTTTTTTTTAAGTAAAAGGGAATAGAAAGCAATATTTCTGAGTCGTATCCCACATAAATGACCTATTTTTCTTTGCCAAGCATTCAGCAAGTCTCTCTAAAGAGAGAAAATCCTCTAACCTTCAATCTGAAGTTGATAAAAGATGAGAGGTTGTCCTCTGCCCATCCACATGTTCAACACTCAGCCTTTTTTTGGTGAGATTAGAAATGTGAGATAAGGAAAAGGAGACGGTAGACCAGGTAGGATCTTGGCATGCCCAAATTTTCTCCAGGAAATGCTAATGGAAAAGGGGAGTAACCTCAGTCAAAGCAAGCTGTACCAAGTGGCCTGGTTACTTAGTTAAAGTGTGGAGAGGGGAGGGGATGGGAGCAAGAATGGAGAACATTGTTTCTTGACTTTCTTCACTGAGAAATGGAAGATCTGAAGATGGCTAGCCAGTTTGGTGTAATGATTAAGGAATCGGGCTAGAAACCAGGAGACTGTGAATTCTAGTCCCACCTTAGGCACAAAGTCAACTGGACCTTGACCCAGTCACTTTCTCTCACATCTAGGAAGAATCTTGTCAAGAAAATGGCAAACTCCAGGTAGTCTCTCAGGCATGATTGAACGGAAGGGGGAAAGAAAGTTAAAGATGATGCAAGACACTACCAGAGAAGAAAATCCTAACGAGCAGAAAAGCATCCTAATTAAGGAGAAAGTTTAACTTGGTATACGGATAAATCTACATACACATTCTCTTGTGTTTACACTATTCCGAGTTTCCTAATACCAGAGCAGAACAGATTCTGTTGGTAAAGTTGTTGAGTTGCGTTGTTGAGTTGCATTGATAAATTTAACTCATTTACAGACTTAAAACAAGATTTGAATTTGGTGATAGAACAGTTAGCTACCTTTAATGTACTATCTATTCTGTTCCCTAGCAGTCTCCCTGCCCAAACTAGCAAAGCTAGTCCCAGAACTGAACACTGAATTTCCTCCAGTTAATTTCATTGGGAGATTTTACATGTCAGATTGACTTCAGATTTGAAGTGGCTTGAGATCTCATAGTTTCTGGATCAAATATAAATTTATATTTGTCTTTGTACATATAGTAAAATGTAGTATTTGCTTAATCAGGCAATCTGTTGGCAGGAGAATGAGAAAGGAGTTTATTAATATGAACAGGTCACTACTGAATGAGGTTTAGACTTACTGGGTGCATCAAGATACTGTTGTCAGCATTCCAAGTAATGCACCCATAGAAAGCCGAACTCTGAGGCAGGCCAATTCCTCAAAGAACAATTTATTGGATACATCATATTGGCACAACTGGTGAAAGCCGACTCTGAAAGTTCCCACGGCTTTCACCTAATTAAAAAGTAAATGTTTCCCCTTCCCCCCAAGTCACTGGTCATGCTGTCCAATCAAGGTGTTGGACGGTTGCTTGGTTACTTCACTCCTCCTCTGGCCAGTCACCTGTGAGAATGTCCTTGGTTCCTACAGGAAAACTTTATTGTTTTGGCTACAAAATCCCATCAAGCTATTTCCTCTCTCCCTCTGTTGTGTGACAACCCCGAAGCCTCCAAGATGGCCTCAGCCAGGTTCACTTTAGGGTTGACAGTTGTTTCTGCAAGTTCTGTTTTTGGAGGACCAAATGGCTAATGCTCCAATTGTATCCTTTCCCTTAAAGGAATGGATCCAGTCATAATGATTTGTGCATTAATTAGATCTTGCTACATACACACAGAGATGGTGGGCGTTTCTTTTTCTTTTTATGCCTTTGAGTCATTGTTGACTGGTAACTGCCTAGAGTAGTCCTGCCACTTTCTTGGCAAGATTTCATAAGTGGCTTGCCACTATTTGCTGCTTAGGACTGAGAGAGAGTGACAGAGCCAGGCTGGCTTAGTGCCTAGGGTGGGACTAGAACTCACAATCTCCCAGTTTCTAGCTCGGTGTCTTTACTACTACATCCAGATGGCTCTTATATACATAGTTAGGATATCTAAAGTGCCTCCTTCAGCAATTTGCATTCTTCATCAAAGGACCTGTGATATATCCCATCACACAACAATTATACGTTGATTTGTGTGAGAGAGACATGGTTACTTCTTTCTCTCTTTTGTAGCAGGTGCTAGGTGGAAAGCCTTGTGCAGGAGGTTGGGTTGGCACTAGTTGACTGAATGTTTAACAGGCAATAGAATCTGCAATATTTTGCCGTGCTGTTTATGGCATTAGTCTTGTTTTCACACTGGTTACAAAGAAGGTTCCATGTGTTTTGTTATTTTTCACAAAGATGTTATTCTATTACTGTAATCTTGTTTTAAACCACATATTGCTGTGGAGTTTTGATAAGTAGAAAAACATTCTGAACATATTCTATAACATCCTTCTTCCACATGGAACTCTCTGGATGTGTTGGGCTACCTAATCTCATAACTCCAATTAGCATACCCTTTGATATTTTCCCCATCTCCATTTTGGTTCATATTTTGTATTTTTTTTGTATTATACACATCATTTGTTCCAGCTGAACATGCATATTTTCAAGAAGAGTTTTGCAATATTTGTGCAGCTGCCTGTTGAACAGAGAAAAAAAAAGAACCTTACTGGTAGAGTAGAACAGCATGCCATGGCGTCTCCTGAATATCATAAAAGTCACTGAGAACTTATACCTTTTGGCAGAGCTGGGCATGAAGATATAAACACCGCCTCCCGCACTATCACTTTTAAATATGCTGTTACCTACTTTATTCCCAACTCAGCAAAATTCTTTTATGACTTCATCAATGACAACTTCACAAGACTCAAAAAGGCTGGGTAAGATCCAGCCTAGGGAGCAGAGAATAATGTGCCACATTCAGGAGGCCTAAAGTTGGATTTCCGGCCTGAAAATGTCTCTTTGTGGGGGTTGATTTTTTTTTTTTAATTACTACTATAGAACAGGCAAAACCAGAATGTCAACAGCATTGTCTTAATCTGACATGGAGAACTCTTTGATACCAAGTAGGTACTATCATTGCCTTTCTATTTAAGCATGCCCCATAGATGTAACAAATGTTCTTCCCCTGATGTAAAATGAGGAGGTCCTCCCCAGCACAACTGACAAAAATAAATACAAAAGTGAATATTTTAATTCAGCAGGTCATTAAGCTAGTCTTCCTGGCTCCATTTGTCTTCTTTCTTCCCAGCAGCCGCCCTGCTATGTCTCATCTTCCTGGAAGGACAGGTTTCCCTGGGGGATGGAAACCCTGTTTTCTCTCACAGAAGCGTCTGACATAAAATACAAGTCTATTTGAGCAAAACAGTTCAGCCCTGTTCTTTGCTGTAAAAGCTTTCCGAGTGGTTTTCCAGAATGAATTTTTAAAAAATCCTCGCTCTGAAATTTGTAATCTGAGAGATGCAAAAAAGAAAAAGAAGAGCGAGAGGGGAAGAAAACAGTAAACCTGGACCCAGCAACTGCTACAAAATTCTAATAAAGCCACTGGGATGGAAACAGGCCAGGTAGAGGAGAAGCTCACCGCATTGATCCCTCGGCAATGCTGATACTATGGCCTTGTCTCCTAGCTCTCTCTCTCTCTCTCTGCTCTGCAGCCCAATGAAAGGCCACAGCAGGTCATTGATGGCGGATAGTCCTTGGCTCCCACAGATGGAATTAGTTCCTATGATGCAGTAGCTAGAGGGCTAGGTTAGAACTAGGAAGACCACCACAGCTGCCATTGACAATATGGCATTTTTCACTGTAGAATGTCTTCTAACCCTATATGCTTCCCTTTCCCTGTTGGCATCAACAGTTACAGACACTGCCACTTCAACCATCAGAGCAGAACAGAATAACGGAGTTGGTAGGGACCTTGGAGGTCTTCTAGTCCAACCCCTTGCTCAAGTAGAAATCCGTATCTCATTTCAGACAAATGATCAAAATTCAGACACTTGTCAGTTGACTCATTTACCATGGTTGCAGTGTCCTTGGGTCATGTAATCAGATGCACTTAACAACGGGGTTCCTAACTTAACAACTGCAGTGATTCACTTAACAACTGTGTCAAGGAAGGTCGTAAAAGGGAGCAAAACTCACTTAACAAATATCTCATTTAGCAACAGATAATTCGAGCTCAGTTGTGGTTGTACGGGGCTACCTGTACTATGTTTTGTTTTTTTCAGTGTCATCTGCTGTAAAGTCTTCTTCCTCATTCTTGATATCAAATCAATTTGAATATTATATTGGAATAAGAATTTGAAAAATGAGAGAGGAAATATCAGTATTTAAGGGCAAAGGATGAGCAAAAGTGGACCTCATTTATCTAGTCAAATTATAATTTTGATACATCTGTGCTGACCCATTATTTTTTGTTGCTCTTTCTTACACTTTAAAATATGTACGATACCTATGTCATTGTCACTACTTTTCTATTCTTTGCTATTTTACCTGTCTTTCTTTCATTTCCAGTCCTCTGTTAAGCTTTCTGTTTGGATTAGAGCTGTACAAATCTCTTGGCTAAGCAGTCTGATTAATCAATATGTTAAACCTTAAAATGGCTTGTTTGGTTTTGGGCGTACATGTTATATGAGCCCAAACACTGTTATTCTGTATCTCGCAGAGAGGACAAAAGTCTCTGAACTGCATATTGACTGGCAATGCATTAAATTATATTTTGGGTAAAACATATGTTTTTCTAGGGTTGTGTACCTACTGTGGGAGCCCAGAAAAAGATGCTGTTTCTAGGGAGGCACCGGTACCTGTAGTGACTGCTCAGAAGTCCTTTTGAGTTTTTAGACCTGAAGTGCAGCTCATGTCTAAATTTAAACCCAAAGCAGGTATTCCTCCCATTTTTTAATTGTTGCCGGTTGCCTCCAGTTTTTATTCTATACTTTATCCAGCGATTTTAGGCTCTGGACATATTTTGGCTACCTATTGCAATGATACATATTGTATACATCAAGATCTGGCTTTGGTAAGATTAATGGCTTTATCTCTCTGTGTGTATTTCCTTGCAGAGTTCCTGCTGGGGACTGTGTGGAAGGATGGCAGCTGCAGAACCTTTGACTGCTTTCTCCCGTTGGTACCTATATGCCATTCATGGTTACTTCTGCGAGGTGATGTTTACAGCTGCTTGGGAGTTTGTGGTCAACTTCAACTGGAAGTTCCCAGGTGTCACCAGTGTATGGGCACTCTTCATCTATGGGACATCCATCCTCATTGTAGAAAAGATGTATCTGTTCCTGAAGGATAAGTGTAACATACTAGTGCGCTGCCTGATTTACACCCTATGGACGTATCTTTGGGAGTTCACAACTGGCTTCATTCTGCGCCAGTTTAATGCCTGCCCATGGGACTATTCACAGTTTGACTTGAACTTCATGGGCCTCATAACCCTGGAGTATGCCATCCCATGGTTCTGTGCAGCATTTATCATGGAACAGCTAGTCATCAGGAACACCCTGCGTTTGCGTTTTGATGAGAATGCTGAACCAGGTGTACCCACATCTGTTGCAACCTTGGCCAATGGTCATCTGAAAACTAACTGAATTGTACTTTAGACTACACTAAGACTAAGCAATCTCTCCTGCCCCTTCATTAGAGACTTGGGATGATGGCCTCAACAGCAAAACTCCTGTTTCCTTTATGATAAACAAACCTCCTTGGTTTGGAGGTGTGCATGAAAAAGTGGAATCAGTAGGTTTTCTATGAATTCTATTCTCTTTCTCTCTCTTGGTTCCTTTTTTTAAAAAACAAAACTTCAAGTATCATTGTCAACTACCTGTTGACTAGATAGTTTGACTTGTAACTTACTCAGAAAACAATTCTGTGATCAGTACTTTATTATATCTGGCTTAGAAAAAAAACAAAAGGCTGGCCCAAATTGTTCAAATAACACAGATCTCCCCAGTTGACTTAGTGATTGGCTTATATTCCATTCAGGTGCTTGCTTGCAACCAATACCTCCCATGGGACCTGAGATGCTGCAGATTCTAGGAAAAACCAATTCCTGTTGAAACAGCCCAACAAAGTGGCAGACTACTGTGGAGATAGAACTTGCCCTGTTGTGTGCTTTCCTTAAGGCTTTTTTAAGTTGCACCACAGTGTATAGTATTACGGTGCTGGACATCCTGCTGAATTTCTATAAAAATGCTACTTTTTGAATCATCCATTTTGGCGCTCACTAGAGAATTTGTTTCCCACTCTCATGTACCTATTTTTTAAATAAAGAACTATTTTGCTGGATAAAGTCAATCATTGCTGTACAGCCTGCATTATAAATATGTAGGCAAAAATAGAAAAATGGCTCAAGTCATCCCTACCTCCTCCTCTCACACTTTCTGGTGGAACTCCTTCAGAGCTGATTTTTGCTAACTTTCATTGTGACTGTTTACACATCAATCCAAATCTTCTCTGGCTTCCTCAATTCTGGGGAAGTTTCTAGTCTCAGAAATCCAAGTGTCTATAAATATGGACTACTGACATCACATTGAAATCTTTGATGCCTGGATTCATTGGGAGTTGAAATCCTGCAGGACAGACTCTTGAAAGGCCTGTGGTCAATCTTTTTTGTATTGATCTTCTCAGCGCTGGTGTTCTCAAATGTACAAATGGCAGAATTAGTAGTGCAGTAGTATCTCTTCATAAAGCTATTTATGAGCAACTGTTGATGGTATCTCGCTGTTTGCTGGGGAGGAACTTTGAAGGATCATCCTTCAAGATGGTCCGAGTGAGTGGAAAACACAAAAGGACTGCAGATATTCTGAAGTCTGAGACCAAAGTGAATGTCCCAAGAGAAATATGTGATATGCAGGGCAGTTAAAGAAGAAATAGCAACGAACAAGAAAGGATTCTTTCTGCAGCCAACAAAAGAATCTGTTTTTTAGGTTCATAGAATGAAAGAGAAATGAAAAAGGGGAAGGGAGTCACTTGAACTAAATACATCCAATAGCTTTAAGAAGAAGATATGCTATCACTAGGCTTCTTGAACCAGAAAGAAGTCCAGATATCATTTGCAGAGAATGGAATGCACTGAGATGGAATTGTACCAGCAATGGAATGGGCTTTGTACTTTTGTGGTAACAACACTTCTATTATTTAAAATAAGACTGTCTTGTTGTTTGGTAAACAACTGTTAATTTTTAACTACCTGGCAGTTATTATATTGCGAATCTCCTTGCCTGATAGGGTAGGATCACCGTTTGAAGAATTATCTGACCCAGTTTCCACTGCCAGGGAACTCTGGGATTTCTACTCAAAACCTACCTGATGGCTATAAAGGTTGAGTTCTGTTCTAGGAGCAACAAAATGGGCAGGCTGCTGCCCTGAGTGAATGTTATGTGGTCATGATTAAGAATGAAGGTGATATTAACTTGATTGGTATTTTCAGAGTGTGATTATTTTATTTCTTTACATTTCCCCACAGACCTGATATCCATTGCAGGTAGTGGATGAGCAGGAATATTAGCAGTGGAAGTATTCCCAGGTCTACCCTACTGTATTTATTCTCCGGACACACTTAACAGGATTAAACTTTGTAATTTATATACAACTTCTTATAATTCTTCCTTTTTTATTTTTAATTGCTTCTGATCCAAACTATGTTTCAGGAAAAGAAGGGACTGTACAGAGCAGAAACCACTGTTATTAGCCCTGCAACGATGGCTATCTATTCTTAAAAAAAATAAGATGGTAGAGTGAATCGTATTTCTTTTACACGTGGCAGGAAATGGGCTACATTTGCACTTTCTGGTAACCACCATCTCTGAAACCTTGGAAAAGGCTAGAGGACTTCAGTCTTGCCATTACTTGAAGATATGTATTCTTGGTTCACTTGAACTGCATGAAATCATGCTACAGGGGTTAGTAAGTTGAGGAGGAGGATGTTATCCATTCAGTCATGTCTGACTCTTGCATTACAAATGCACTAAATGAAGGTTAAAGGTAGTAAAATTACTGAATATACAGGAGTTGGATTTTTGGGCTGGTAATACCATTTCTCTGCATTTGACAATACTGTAATACAATTCCATGTTCTTTAGGGATTGGAGACTATAATCTGATTCTAAATGACCTCATGTTACATAGTGGGTCAATAATTATGACATTCTGCAAATGTGTTGCATTTTCCTCTGTTACGTCAGCACCTTCTAAAACTTAATTGATGTCATTTTTTTGGTACATTGTGCACAAATGTATCCATGCACAAACACAGAAAATCTGTATGCCAGAAACTAGGCTGAGCTATAATTATTAATACTGTTGATACAGAAATCTTCTTGAACCTGGTATGCTTGAGATGCAATGGACAAATCCCCAGGCAGCATGTCTGGAGGTACCAGGTCAGGGAATATTCAGCATCCATCAGATAATTCATTGACTGGGTAAATTTCCTTTAATTCAATGCCAAATTCTCTCCAGCTTCTCCTATTAGCCAGACTGTGCAAATCTCATTTCTGGTCTGGGGGAAATCAATTTACTGGCAGCCAGAGATTTTTCACTTTTATTTTATTTATGTTTCTTTTCTTTTTTCCTCAATTCAAATGGATGTGGTGGGTGGTGAGAAAAGAACCAAACTACTGATGTTTTATTACTAGATTATTGATGACAATTATATTATTAATAATAGTCGCCAAAAGGCAGTGGAGGATGCATTGGCATCTGAAATGCATAATAATGAAATAACTCACTTAAATTTTTGCTTGTATGTGTATCCTCCTCCATAAATTAAAATTGCCCGTTTGAATTCACCAGCAATAAAAAAAACTTGTGGTTTGTTCGTTTTGCCCTCTGTCACTTATAAAATGGCTTGCGATTTAAACTGTGAAAAATTGAGATGGACAGAGAATGTCTGTAGGTGATGAACTTTCTTATGTACACCCCAAATTCAAAAGCAATTCATCTTTTAAAAGGATAGAGAACCCCACAGTCTTGGATATTTAGTATCCATATTTTGTTAGACAGCTGTCCTGTCCTGTCGCGTCCTGTTATATCAGTCTTCTCAAATGAGCTTCATTCAGATGTCCTGGATTTAATTCCTATAAATTCCTGCTCAGCACGGAAGGCTCTAAAAAACCTGGAATAAACACAAAAGCTCCATCGTCCTGTTTTAGTTTGGCACCGGGCACCATATAAAAAAGGCTCATTTTGTTTAAAATATGTTGGGTCTGGACCCAAGCTCATTGGGGCTTCTAGCAGTGTGGAAAATGCTCCTCCCATGTCATAATCCAAGAGTCTTTCCTAATCTAAGGCTCACAGTGAGTCTCTGACAGATGTTTCAGATGCTGTATTCGAAAAATGTGAATCTGGTTGGTAGATTAGATTTATATTTAATTAAAATTAAGTTAAAATATTTGAACACAGTGACTATGGCAACTTGAATTTAATAACTTTCCCATTGACCACATTAAAGAGTACAGTTTTTGATCCGCGCAAGATTTCGGGGGCTTCCTGTAGCTCTGAGTTAGAGATATTCTATTTTGGAGACATTTTGTTGTTCCAGCATGACTTAACTTTTAGTTTAGTTAACTTTTACTGTAAATAGGGGAAGTTTTTTTGAATATATCAGCATGAAGATGATTCAGACCTTCAGAAGTTTTCTTTTCAGAGTTCTTCCTAATATGCAGAGAGGTCAACAGAAACCAACAGAAAATATATTAACGCAAATCAAATGAAACAACAAGCATTTTGCTCTCCAGTTTATCAAAATGTGCAAAATGAAGCATCTTATATTTCACTAGAATAAAATATTTTAAAATTTGCTTTCACCCTGCTGACCTGTTTGGAACATTGCAGAATAATCAAACTTCCTCCATACCTTAAAAAAAAAAATGCCAGCCAAGCATAATGGTGTTGGAAAATGCATTTAATCTAAAAGGCAGTTGGTACTTATTTGCTTTATCCTTTTGCATGGAACTGCCCATGTCAAAAACATCTCAAAATGGTATGTGAACATTTTTTATAAAGCATAATTAACACAGACTTATATAGAATAATTACAAACATTTTAATATTCCAAAAGATAAATATTAAAAAAAAATCCATTCACAAAATTAAAGGTCTGGATGTTGGAATAAGGATTTAAAGGGTTTCTGAAATGCACCAAAGGCTGATGCCTTTGAATATAAAAAAATACAACCACATTCGGAGAAAAAACAGAGCATTTCTATAGTCTTTCTCAAAAGCAACACAGAGAGACATAGCACAATTTCAAGAAGCCTATTCCCCAGACAGGTGAGGTTGGAGAACACTCTCAAGCTATAAATACATGGATTATCTGACACTTTTATCATACATTAGCTGTCAAGGTTGCATTCATATTTTGTGCTACCGTGGGTCCCTCAGAAGGTGTGAGATTGACCATTTTAATGACAGATCTGCATCAGTCCCTGTGGTTGTCTCAGGCTTAGTACATTTTAAATATAAGTATACCATTTAAAATTCAGTTAAAATATTAAGTACTATACACATGACTACCTCATCGATGTCTGATTTTCATGCGCTTGTCAAGAATTGTCAAGAATATGATACTTAGTTCTGGGCTAATATAGAAGCTCTGGAGGCCCAAGGTAGGCCTTCCCAATGGGTTCTATATGGATGAAAAAGTTTAAGCATCTGGCATAGCCGGGTGATGGAGAAAGAAAAGATGAGGGTCACTTGGCCACTTCTTTCTCACAGTGGCCACAGCATTGGAGATTGGGCTCCTATGAGACTCTCCTTGCCTCAGTGACCCCAAATAGGCCTTTCCCGCTCGTCTTCAAACTCCTGCACTCACAGCCCTCTCAAGGGTGATTGTAGGAAATGATTAAAAAAAGTCAATATGGCAACTACAACAGTCAAGGTTCTGCTTTTTTCGGTCTGCTCTGCAACTATCTCCATTAACCTCAAGAATGCCCACTAGAGGACAGCAAGAATATTTTTCTTGTACAGGTGGTCCTCAACTTACGACCACCATTGAGTCCAAAATTTATGTTGCTAAGTGAGACATTTGTTAAGCAAAATTTGTTCCATTTTAAGGACCTTTCTTGCCAGAGTTGTTAAGTGAATCACTGCAGTTGTTAAGTTAGTAACATGGATGGTTAAGTGAATCTGGCTTCCCCATTGACTTTGCTTGTCAGAAGCTCGGCACAGGGGATCACATGAGCCCGGGACACTATGACCATCATAAATATGAGTCGTCAAGTATCTGAATTTTGATCACATGACTATGGGGATGCTACAACAGTCATAAGTGTGAAAAACGGGCATAAGTCACTTTTTTTTCAGTGCCACTGTAAACTTGAGTGGTCACTAAATGAACTATTGTAAGTTGAGGACTACCTATATATTTTGATTGCCTTCAAATGGCAATTCTAATGGCCGCCTGGAGTTTTCAGCCCAATACACAAATTAAATAACCAGCTTTTTTGTAGGTGTGGAGCAAGAAATGGAGGCAAGGATTACCCCAGCAGGCATCCTGTGCATGTCAGCCCCATATGGCATTGTTTCTGTTTTTTACTGTTCCTAAGGAATCTATATTGCGCTCAGCACGACAACAATAAGTCGTAATATAATCCCTGTTTGAAACATTCAGGTAAACTTCGATTATTGCCATGAAAAATACGGTTTGCCTATATTTTCAATCTTCTTTTTTATGATAGCAATAGCATTTGGGCTTATATACGTCCTCATGCCACTTCACAGTACTCTCTAGGGCTAGGCGGTTTACAATGTTGAAACATTATTTTCATATTGCCGCCAACAATCTGGGTCCTCATTTTACCAACCTCAGAAGGACAGAAGGCTGAGTCAACTTTGTGAGCCCCGTCGGGATCAAATTCCAGATTGCAAATGGTGGTGAAATAATTGCAGGGGACTTCGTGTTAATACGAACAAGCTGCCAAGTGCCCGGGGGTGGAGGAGGGCAATCATTTACAACGGCCAAAGGCCATAACCTGACCTAGAGGAGCACGCTGCAGCTATTCTGTGTACTACATCAAACACTGCACAGATACCATCACTGTGGATAAACGTATTAGGATCTATCCCAGTCGGGAGCCCTGGATGACCAAGGAAGGCCTCTTGCATGACAGGACCAAGGCCTTTAGGTCCGGTGATGGGGACAGCATTGCTAGAGCTAATCTGAAGAAAGGTATTCGGAAGGCCAAGACTGATTATAAGAGGAGCTGAATCATTTCTTTGCTCACTTTGAAGTGAAGATATCAGAGACAGCTAAGATACAGACACAAGTCCATTGTTGCCCCCACCTCATTGTGGAGGAACAGGAGGTGAGGAGCATCCTGAGGGTTGTGGACCCTACAAAGGCTGCCAGTCTTGACGGTATCTCTGGCCGAGTGCTTAAAGACTGCTGATCAGTTGGCTGGAGTCTTTACCAGGATCTTCAATCAGTCTTTATCCCAGTGCACGATTCCATCTTGTTTGAAGGCTTCCACCATTGTTCCACTGTCAAAGAAGTTCCCTATCAATAACCTCAATGATTACAGATCAGTGGCACTCACTCCTATCACCATGAAGTGCTTTGAGAAATTGGTCTGCCGGCACATCATTTCTGGTCTTCCGAATACATTTGATAAACACCAGTTTGTATACAGAAGAAATAGATCTAGAGAGGATACTATAGCCATCACTCTTCACACTGCTCTGGCTTATTTGGAACAGCGGGGGGAGGTGTCTATGTGAGGATGCTTTTTGTAGATTTTAGCTCTGCGTTTAACACAATACTTCCACATAAACTAGTTGTCTAAACTTATGGATCTTGGACTTTCTTATTCAATCTGCCTTTGGATTATGGATTTCCTGTCTGACCGCTCTCAGAGGGTCAGATTAGGTATCTCTTCAGCCCTTATTCTTAACACTGGTGCACCACAGGGTTGCGTGTTGAGTCCCTTACTATATACTCTTTATGTGCGTGGCTGCATTCCCACTCATGCTAGTAATACTATTACTAAATTTGCAGATGATACAACAGTGGTGGGACACCTCTCCGGCGGGGAGAGATGAGTTTGCCTATTGAGATGAGGTGGACCGGTTGCCTTCATGGTGTGAAGACAATAAGTTGGTCCTCAACACCAATAAGACAGAGGAGCTTATAGTGGATTATAGAAGGAACAGATCAGACATCCAGCCCTTGCTTATCAATGGAGACCGAGTGGAGCAAGTGGCCAGTTTTAAGTT
>JANHFL010004690.1:0-20629 GCA_032468155.1 Oxyrhabdium leporinum
CTCCCTCCCTTCCTTCACCTTAAAAGGTACCTGGAAAGTTTCCTATCCTTAGAAGTTCCAGAAAAGTTCACCTGTTGCCTTCCTCCTCAGGCTTTCCAAATGTAGGGTCAATGTGGCTGATGGAAATCAGAACATCGTGAAGTGAGAAGGAAGTGAAGCATTCCAGGAAAGGAAATGACAAATGGCAACCTGGCTACCATGTACTTGAGAAACTTACTGATTTATTGAATAAAATTCTCAGTGGAAGTCAATGGAGAACAATCAGGAAAGGGGATGCAGAAAATAGAAAAGTGTAACAAAGCAATAAGGGAAAGAAGGTTTTTAAATTTTGAGATGTGCTGTATCAGGATATTTCTTCATCTTGTTATGGCTTTAAGATGACTTTTATGTAAAGAAATGCTTTTATCTTTTGGTTGGCTTAGAGAACAAGACAGGAGGTCAAGATCTACAATCAAAGGCTTCTCTTGATGTTGTCAAGAGCTGTGACATGACCTTGTCTTTTCATTTGATATGGGGAAATGGGATCCACTTATAGTCCTAAGTCTGTGGAAGAGCACCATCAGTCATAGGCTGGTGATACTGCAGTTCGTTCCACTTATCACCTTGTGGCACTTACAACCCAGTCAGTCTTCCCCAACCAGACACAAGACCTCAGATGTGTAAACTTCCAGCAATAGCTATGGTGGCCAGGCAGCTCTGCAATCAATGTGCACATATCTTGATGGTGTTCAGGCTGGGGAAGTCTGAACTTATAGGCACACTACTGGTTTCCTTTCCTCACTGCATGGATACTATAAAGCCTCTGAGAACAACTTGAACACTTCAGCTGATGCAAAAGGCAGTTCATTCTGTCAGCCTGTCACTCAGGTAACCTCTGCCTTAAGAATTGCCCACATTTGTCCAAAATCACCCTGCCATACTTTAAGGAGCACAAGTAGTAGTATTTCCCCAAATTGGTTGCTCATACTAGTGAAAGAAAAACAATACCAGTGGAATTTTACTAGTTCTCCCCTTCAATTGTCTTGTAGTAAAGTCATAAGGATGGGTCCGCTTGAAAGCCTGACAGATTGGACATCAGTAGTTGGAGCAGCACAAATTGGGCCCATCTTATTTCTCTCCAACTAAAGGACTGGAGGAATGCACATTAACAACGACTGGAAGTAAATGCCCACAATCAATTGTCTAGGGCTATCAGTTCTGCCCTGCAAAATTCTGAACAACCACTAGAGAGAAATATCTTTTTACTGTCTTCTAGTGGGCCTCCAGAGTTCTGAAGCAAATATGCTACTGTTATGAGAATTCTAGCACTGTCACAACAGGACCATGGAGAAATAGAAATAATAGGACCCAAGAAGTTATTTTTAAAATCTATTTATGCGCTTAATGCAAAATTGCAGACTTCTCAAGGTGTTTCAATATAAAACACAGAATTAAATAGCAATACTGTATGTTGTTCATATAAAATTATACAGTCATTTGAAACAAATGTAAGTGTATGAAACAGCTAAAACATGTCAAAGCTACAACTTGAAAAAGCTATATATATGATGCTAATAAAAATGATTGTAACACAGAAGCAGGCTCATAAGGTTATGTAGGTTACCCCACAAATAACCTGGATCCAAATGGTATAGAGCTTTAAAGATTCAAAACTGTATCCTGAGCTGAGCCCCAAGCAACCTGCTTTAACAAGACTGAATCAAGTCATTGACCCACAGGTGTGTTATAGCATGTGTAGCCAAACAAGATTTCTGTCATTAAAAGGTTTGGTTTTTAGCCGTTCTTTCTCTCCAGCTCTTGTTCCTGGAGGACTAAGTATGCAAAACAGGTCAGATGACATTTTAGGCATTCCCATAACAGGACTGGATGGCATTAATTTAAGACAGAACATTAATTGTTTTCTTTTGGGTTAAATTTAATCCTGTGAGAGTTAGTCAATTAATCCTCTTTTTTTTACATCATAACAATGAGTAAGCCCTCCACTGAAACACTTCAGTATACAATAAGAACTAATCCCATTTCTCCCTATAAGTAACTGAAGTTTAAAGTATATTTTCTTTTCTTATACTTGATAAACTTTTGACCTCCCGACACTTCTCAACTATCACTTCTTCTCTTGTATCCTATCTTAAACTTCTGTAAAGATCATTCTCCTGATAGCCTTTGGCTGGCTCACACAATGTCAGGTCAAGACTTATTAGCTGCATTCATTTTACATGGTAAACATTATTATTAACTTGGGTAAGGGGTTTTTTTCCCTGTGTGTGCATAGCACATTGTGCAAACAATCCATTTGGTATCCAGAAAATGGTTAGTTCATTAATCAGGTTAAGTGGGTTGTGCGAACGTGGCCTCTAGATGTAAACATTCTGCACTACAGAGGTAGTCTTGGTCAGCTGTAGTTTTCTTCTTCAGGACAAAGTTTTAACCATCCTTGATTATTATTATTTTTTATCAGGGAAGGTGGTTTTGGTACCTTTCTCAGAGTCAATGTTCATGTTTAATTCCCCAATAATCATGCCTTCTTATATTGATTTCCCCCTCAAAATGAATGCAATGGTCTTCAATCGACCAAGTACCCAGCTCTCACCTTGAAGGTTTGGAATCAGATAAGCCTGTTCATGAATATTCTCAATCAGGATGATCAAAGAAATATAGAAACAGTGATTTCTCTCCAGCCTCCGATTTCCTTTTAATTTTACCTCCTCTTCCCAAACTCCAGATGTTCTGGAATTTCTCTCTTCCCCACCCACTGTTTGACTTAGTCTAAGTTTTGGCAGATGAAGTAATGCTAAGGACATCAAAGTCATACCCCCATGTGATCACAGCTAGCCCTTTGCTAATAAATCTAGATTCAGCCATAAATGGCATTGCAATGTGTAGAAGCTCATGAATCTCATAAATAATTTTATACAGCTTTACTGCTTCATGTATATAAGTGCTTGCAAAGTAGAGTTCTCTTCCTGACTGGCTGAGTTTGCATACTGCATTGAAAGAAAAAACTAGAGAACCACAGTTTGGCCTAAAATGCTATGCAGATCCAACTTATGTGTTTAACTTGTGGCTCACTTGTGTTGTGCAATTCACACAATTAACTTGAGTAAATTATGGTTCATTTAACCAGGAGTCTGCCAACATAGCCATTCTGATACTGATGAAATAAAGTCAGTTTGGGATATGTATAGTGTAATGTGGGTTTATTCTGGAAACAAAACAAGAAGGAATTAATAGCTTATGTGGTAAGGAAGAACCAATCAAGAACAAATGAAGAGCTGGGGGCAATAAGGAATTTTTCTAATAAAACAAACTCCAAGCCTGAAGACAGAATATACATTTAGTTACTGTAGAGAAATTATTTAACTGAAAGTCTTGAGCCATTTTATAAAAGACAATATCTAAACAAAGGGAGCCAATACTACTATCTGTTCTACCATCTTGAACAGAAACATGCAGTTGTTCTATCTGCTATAGAATGATTTCTCAATAGCCTGAACATGAATCCCCTTAAGAAAGCTCAGCAGTGGCCACCAGGGGCCCTTTCTGTGACCACCATTATCTCCTCTGTAATGTTGAGCTGGGAAATTTCATGAACTAGTGACCCAGGGCAGAGCTAATGGGCCTCTGTCTTGTCTATCCCATTTAATGGCCTGAGGTGGCTGTATCTGTTCCTTAGTGCCCATCCATCATCATAAAATGAATTCTTCCTTCAATTCCAAGCTGTGAAGATGACCTGCCCACTTCCCTTTCCCACTCAGGGACCTTCCTCTCTGTCCTATGCATTAATGATTGATGACCTAGGAATGCAGTGGTGTTATCCAGACAAAATCAGCGGGTAATCCTAGAGCCTCTGGGAAACAGTGGCTGAAAAGTTGTTCTGCAGAAGAGCAGGAAATGGAGAAGATGGGATTTTATGAGAGGTTGCTACAAAATCTAATAACTTGTATACAGCCTATTCACATGGTCACGTCTTCCACATGGATACAAGTTCCAGTTGACTTTTCAGGAGAGGAACAAAGAAGCCTATCTATGGCATTTAAAGCAGGGAGACTGGATTCACATTTTATCCTCAAACAATGACAAAGTTGGGATCCCTTAACTTGATGTACGCAAACTCATTTTAGCTTAATCTAATGCAGGGTGTCAAACTCACATCACAGCAGCATCACGTGACATATCGGGACTTTTTTCCCCTTCGCTAAACCGGGCATGGGTGTGGCCAGCATGCGATGCATCTGACCCGCGGGCCGGGAGTTTGACAGCCCTGATCCAGGGCATGTAGATATCCCAGCCAATGAGTCTAGGAATGCTTCCTTCTGAGATCCTGAAAAAGATGTGTACTGTTATGTGAATTGAGTAGGGATGAACTGATAGGACTCAGATATTGCTTATTACCCACATCTCTGGGATGCCTAGATTCTGAACAAGAAATTGCCAGCCCGAGTTCAGCTGCAGTAAAAATTACATTCAAAGGCCAGTATTTAATTTATCAGGAAGAGGGAGAGAGGCTCAAGAAGACATTTGCTGCTCAGGAGATCTTCCTTCCCCATCACTGGGGACTTTTGGCAGGTTCTTAAAGATGTGCAGTGGATTATGGGATAGCATGTGTCATAAAGCCACCTACATCTTTTTTTATGCAAGAAAAGAAACTTGGGGAGTTCTTCTCTTTTCTTCTCTGCCTGGATTCCAAGGTTCACCTCTTCTAGAAGCTGCTTTTCTAAAATAAAATAAAATAAAATAAATGTGGGCTCGCTATTTTAGACAACAATGTTTAGCTTATGTACTTTGGATTTCATAAACATGTTGCCTCTATTTGTTATGTTCCTGAGCACTGCCACACATGGCGCAAAACTATAATATTGTTTATTATGATTTAGTTTAGTATATTGGATGAACCCAGTTAATGTGGTTTGTAAGGCAGAATTTATGGCTCTGTATATTTAATTCAGCCAACCCTGGCTTAGTCAATCAAGCATTCTTAATGTACAATAGTCATGGCTTGGAACAATGTACAAACACAATTAATGAAAAGATATACTGAGCATTAGATAAATTAAAAATTGGTGCATAAAGAGAGTCATCCCCTCTCCCAAACTGTGACAAATCCATTTCAAGAACAATTCAGCAGAATTAACTATACATGGATGATGAATGTGCAGAAGTGACTTGATTAATTGTGGATAAGGTAAATTCTTTGATTTGCTCTTCCAGTTTTCTCCAAGGAACCTCAGTGTAAATTTCCAAGAACTTTTGGAAGTGCTTGCCCTGTTCACATGACACATATAACTGGATCAACATGGTAGGTTAGCAAGTCATGTAAATACTCTAATACTCTGGCCAACTGTTTCAATCAAGTAAATCTGAGAAGGTTAATTTTAGGTCTAGACAACCTTTTTTTTTTAAATTAAAGGAATTTCACCTGGTCAGTTGTGTTTTCCAAATAATTGAACAGGGAAGTGTTATGAACTTATGATGATGTTGATAGTGGGCAATTAACCAGTTCCCTAATCTTTCACGATAATGGAATAATTTCAGCTTCCATCGTTCTCACACCTGTTTCAAGCCATTTTAGTTTCCATCCTTTTCACACCTACAGAGTTTTAGTTTGCATCTTTCTAACAGATAGAATATAGATCTTAATCCATCATGTTGTACAAAAACAGCTTTGCTGTTCCCCAAAGTTGATTCAACTTATTCTTCTACCTGGGGCATAGAACCAAACAGACACTTCCCCCATCATCCTCAACCACCTAAAGCAGTGTCCAAGGTCAGCCAAATAATTTTGGCACCCAAGATAGAAAATTATCACATATTTTTCTCCATCCCCGAGAATAAATGCATAATAAATAGCAAATTAAATAAGTGAGAAAACAATTAGACACATTTTCAAGAAAACCAAAATAAACCTGACTCTGCTAAATGGTAGGCCCAACCCTAGTAAAACTTAATGAATTTGCAACAAGAGCCAGCTCAGGAATGATTTATCCCTGGAAGTAAAGGACAATACATTTTTTTTCCTTCTGAGAAGATGTTGGAGAAAGTGCCGGAGGAAAAAGGGTTTCCAAATCTGAGGACAAGTTTGTATGTTGCAGTAGAACTTCTCTTCCAGTTTGCTTTTGAGGCGGTTAAACTTGGGCCACCATTTTCAGCTCACTTTCTTTACATCTTGAGCTCTGTATGGTGAGTGATGTAGAGGCAGACAGCCCGGATAGATGTTGAACAATATTTAGCTGGTCAGTTAGTGTCTCCAGGCATAACATTTGGGATGTAAGATAGATTTTTGAAATTTCAACCTTTATCAAGTCCCTCAAGCAGTCTCCCAACAATGGTCTCCTAGACCATTCAGTTCTGCTGTCTGTGATGGGAACTATGATATCAAAATGAATAAAATATATTTTCATAGCATCAAAAGCATAGTGGAGATCTCTGATGCAGAACATTGAAACCACCATGCATTGTGTCCCAAAGGTGCTTTTCAAAAGACAACTGGACTTCCTGCTTTTTTCTTGAAGACATTTCACTTCTCATCCAAGAACTGAAGAAATTTCTTGGGTGAGAAGCAAAACGTCTTCAAGGGAAAAAAAAAGAAATCCAATTGCCTTTTGAAATACTCCCTTGGGACATGAACTGCATTATAGTTGCACAAGGCAGGCCTAGGGTGTCCACCCTCAAGGTCACCTTCCAAAGCAGGTACTGGGCAGCATACTTTTAGACATTTGCTTTGAATGAAGACCAATTTCCCCTCTAAGAGATAGCAACATAAAATAAAGTAGGATCAGATTAGGGGAAGGGCAGAGAGGCTCTAATGGAACCTGGTTGTGGACACTGGTTCCAGTCTTAATAAAACCATAAGCAAAAGTCCATCACATACTGTATAACATCAACATAAGACATGTCTGCTGGAGAGAAGAGCAATGTCTTTTTCAGCCTATCATCCTGATTGCTGGAATGACAAAGGGATATTTACGTTTAATGTACTCTTGCAACTTCTGCTGCTTTCTAGGGCAATTTGGACAGCCATGATTTGACAGAAGATGATTTGAAGAATATTAGCAATGCTGATCTGTAGAATTAAGCAAGTGAATCAAGTCACCAACTGCAAAAAAAGGCCAACCCTATTCCTTAACCTGCCTTCATCAGAACAACCCTTCATGTATCTTTATGGTAAAGGCTGTTATCAACCAAGCTCCCTCAAATCCCAGCCCCTACCAAAAAGGCACATATTTGCTGCCGACTCTTCTGGCCTTCACTTCCCTTGGAAACCTTAAAGGATGACAACTACAGCAATAAGAGGTAGTGGCTGCTACTGCTGGTGGGTGCTTGCAGAAGTGAATGACTCAACAGGATGGAGTGGGGGGCGAAGGAGGTGTGTGTCAGCAAATAATTGGGTTATTTAGTTAGCAAATGATAAGTGTTATCTAAGTGGGGTCATTATTAGTCATTGAATTGAGCATGTGGGGATCTCAAAGCAGAGCAGCAAGGAACAAGCAGCCCACAAACAGATATTTGCAAACTTTGGTGGAGAGTCATCTGAAGAATTATGTAGGCAGAAGAAATTTTGTCACTAGTAACAGAGCAGGCAGGAATAAATCATCAGAAATGTGTTGGAGAAAACCAACTTTGAGAAGTCAACCTTAATTTAGATACGTCATTTTTTTCTTTCTCATCTCACTGGCTGAGCTCATACTACAAGCTATTCTAACTGGATTAACAACCTTCCCAAAAGTAAGAGAAGTTTGATATCAGGATTCAAATGCCCTCCCCCTTCCCATATCCTGTTGGAGTCCATAAGGCTCTAGAACGTGGTTATTTCCTTAGGCATTGTGCTGGGTTTAAGGTAAAACCAGTTATATAGTTGTATGGCTGTATAGTAGAAGGATATAATTTTTTTCATGACTGTAGCTGCATTGAATTACATAACGTGAATTTTGTGGTTATTGTTATCTATTCGGGGAATTAGATCACTATGGTTTTAATTATTGTTAATCACACAGAATAGCAGAAGTTAGAAAGCCCTATAAATCTTACAAACAGGCAAATTAGGCAGAGAGTGGGTGAGCTCCACTCTGAATTGGATGTGTTCAAGGAGAATCTGGCAGCTATCTGCCAGGATTATTTTCATATGGATTTCTGGACTGAGGAAGTGAAAGTCTTTCCACCTTTACAATCTTCCCCATGACCCCAGCAATGTGCTTTCCTCCAGTCCTGGAGAAGGGAAGTGAATGAAAACTTTTGCTCCTACTATGGCTCTATTACCTTATTAAAAAACAAGGCCAGCAAATTCGCTGCTCCTATAGAAAGGCAAGGGCGGCCATTTCTACTGTTGCTGTCAAGGCAATGGGGATCAGGAGAAAGAACTGGGGACTCTTCCCCTTTCTGCAGTGTTTCTGATTCTCTTTCTGACTCTCTCTGCCAACTCCAAATGTAGATTCCTCATCACTTCCCATAATGTGGGATGGAAGGAAGCTCTCAGGCCTTGAGCTCACCACTGCTTGTTTTCAGTTATGAAGTTTGACTCAAATCAATCATTATCTTTACTGATATGAGAAAGCATCATGTTTTTTTTTTAGAGGCTATTCAGGCAATCTTTCTTTTGCTGGCTGGGGCTAACAACACACCAGTTTCAGTGGCCATCTTTCCCTTTGATGTAAGGTGTGTGTGTGTGTATGTTTGTTTGCTTGTTTGTTTGTGTCCCACACCCCTTAATGGTCAAATTTTGAAAATCCAAGAGAAGCCATTTTCTGAGGCTTCTTAAACAAAACTATGCCTGTCTTCATTATTGTAGTGTTGGCATGGCATTAGATAGAGGGTGTTATAAATCATTACTGAGGAAATGGCCAGAGACACTGAGGGCTGGGCCTCATGATCCATTCCAGGCCCCCTGCCACATCCAACAGCCCTTCTGGAAAACCCTACAGTCCTATTTTTCCCATTTGACAAACACTATTGCTGGAAGAAGAGTTGTCCTGGCCTAGCTTTTAAGGATCCCCCAGGGAGTGCGTTCTGGAAAAAGAAAGAAAAGTCGCCTTCCTAATTCAGCCAAGGGAAACCGCCACAAGCCCAACCAGCTTGCCCAGTGCTTCTCACAACCTTTTTGAGGCTATGTGGGTCTTTAGACAGCATGCTGAGGGCTGCAGCCCAGAAAGGAGCTGCAAAGAAACTGGTACACAAAGAAAGAACCCACCCACCCCAAAATCAATTTCAAAATTAACAATGAGTGAATCAGTGCATAAGTGCACTTCTTATGAACCTAAGGGGGATGTGGTGACGTTAGAAAAAATAAAAATTCAGCTGAAATTTGGGAAGGGGCTCTGAGAACTCTACTCTCAGCCCTTCAAGATAGACCGGACTAAGAAACCAAAGTTATGTAGGCCAATGCCATTTTTATTGTAAAGTTGCAGTAACAAAATCTTGCAAGTCTGAATGTGCTTCCCTCCCTTTCTTTTCATGTGCACTAGGGAGGGGCTTGTCTGAGACTTTTATTTATGTTAATTCTTGCCCTGGATCTTGGCAGCAGCTCTTCCTCTATCCCTGAAGGCCATTCCCTCTACATCTACGCCAAGAATGAAGAAGGTGGAAACTGTTCCTTCGTATCCTGAAAAGATTATTTTTCCTGCCAATTTCCATTGAATAGGGATTTGGGGATAAACCAATAGACTCCAAACCCTTCTGGGGACTTCACAAGATCAGAGAAGCTGAACGTCACAGAGAACAACACAGATGCACCCACTGCACTGTAACCCTCCCCTCACTCTCCCTCCCCTCCCCATATTGTTTGGAGGGGATGCTCTTGACTCTACACATAGGTAATTCCTGTTTAGCAACTGCATCACACAGCGACTGTTCAGTTATGACAATGATGAAAAAGTAACTCTGGGACCAATCCTTGCATTTATGATCTTTGCAGGATCATAAACCAGAGGAAAGCTGAAATAAGACCACAAACATCAAGTGATTTCACTAACGACCACTTTGCTAAGCAACCAAGCTGCTGGTACCAATTGTGGTCACAAAATGAGGATTACCTGTACCTCCTTGGGAAAGTATTTCCGAAGTACCCTCTCCTCTAAGGATCCACTGAATATTTTTTTCTTCTTGGAGAAACATTTCTAGAAAACCAGGATGATGTACCTTAGTTGGTTAAAATCATAGGATGATCAGGTGATCTCACATTTAAATCTTTCTTCAGCTTCGAAAACTGAGTAATTTTGGGCCTCTTATTGTATCTGTTTCTCACCTTCAAATATAATTGTAGGGGGAAAGGGGAGTGCTAGACATGCCACCCAAATTCTTAGAAAAAAGGTAGAAGTTAACCCAACAAATCGATTATTTGCCATTGGAACAGCATTGACTCTTAGTGACCACATAGATAGCTAACATCAGCACTTGGAACTGGACCAGGGAATTTGCTTTTAAATAGCAGCAAGACCGATGCCTACTGCTATGCTTGATATACTGCTCAATCTATTTATGCCAGTTACCAGCTGGGCTGCTGCAGTATGGACCAACTGCAGTTTCAAAACCAATCTCACAGCCTGTGCGGCAGTAGTTTGGCAAAATGTTGACAGAAAAACTTGCATTTTGAGGTAGGAGCAAAAGGGGCCAGGGTATTTGAGGAACCAACTTATTCCTATGGTTTCTGTTTATGTTAGCCAGGGGAGTCCCATCCTTTAGTGAAGGTCATTTAATGCAGAGGTCCCCAACCCATGGACCACAGCCAAATACTGGGCTGTGGCCTGTTTGGAACCGGACCATGCGAGCGGTGGGCGAGCGCATGCACAAAGCTGCTGCTGCATAAATGGTGACTGCACTGCCGCGCAAACTCTCCTTGCATGAGTAGCTGCTGCTTGCACTGGTGTACAATGCTCCCTTCATGAATGGCAGGCACCTGCCACCTGTGCACGCCTGCCTGCCACTGACAGGGAACTACCCCCCCCCCCGGGTAGGTTGCCAAGCCAGAAACCTTGGGGACCACTGATCTAATGGGACTCGGGAAGCGTAACTTTTCCATAGCTATGCCTGCCTTCCGGGACACTACATTGCTCACGGTTCAGCTGGCCCCAACTCAGCTCACCTTTAACTGAGTTCACACTACTGGTACATTCAGGAGCTATTTTGTGTTAGTTAGTTTGAAAGTGTTTTTTAAAAAAATATACAAGTATTTTTTTTGAAGGGAGATTGTCCCAGTCAGAAGGAGAGGTCAAGCGGGGGATTAGTCTGGAATCCTTACATAGGCACACGAGGGCATGGTTCAACCCCTCCTATTGAATGATATTGAGCCTTATATAGTCTTTCCCAGGAACAAACTGCCAGTTTGAGAAGAGTCCAGTGAAATAGAAAATAGAACAACAAATAGCTAGTTTAAACTCTTCATGTGTGGATCTGATTCTTCACGCCTGTTTATATTGTATTTGAATGCTTGTTATTTGCCCAGTTGCATAGTAAAATGGATAGTCATATAAACTGATATAATTAAAAAATATACCTGGTAAATAAATGAATGAAGCATAGACTCTCAGGTCTATCTATCTAGCATTAGTTTTATGCAGAGATTTTATCTCAAGTAACTGAAGGGGAGGACACTTCTGTGATGAGCAAGAATAGAATAGGAAGCTGCCTCTTAGGGGCCCTCCATGGAAGCTTCTCTTCAACCCTTCCACTCTCCAAATCCCTTGGAACTGTGAATGTTTAAATGATATCTTCATCTCACATTTAGGGTGACCATGATGAAAGAGGAAACATTCACTATGTTTACATATCATGCCAAGCTATGGTGGTTTGCTGCAACATAACATCCAATAAATACCATTGACAGGATTCAAGAACATATCAATCCACAGAGCATAATGCAAACTCATGATAGCTAGGGTTGCATTGTAGGGGCTGCAAACCAACCAACCACAATACAGGGTTGCCCAAATGGGCAGCATTGTAAAATTCCTCCTCTTCAAGTCTAAATCCCTGGCTTGTGGCAACAAATTGTGTCCATGCTGTGTAGGAGTGTGGAAGAGGCACTCTCAACTATTTGTGTAATATCTTTCTTTTCTAGCAGCAAAAATAGTGAATACATTGCTTTTTCCACAACAGTTCTGTGAGGTAGGTTAGGCTGAGAATTTCTGAGCCAAGGTTACCCGGTGACTGTGGAACTGATCCTAAATCTGCCCAGGCCTAGCCAATGCAATCCTAAATTGCATTAACAGAGGGATTCAATCAAGATCATGTGAGGTACTAATACCATTCTATAGAGCCTTAGTAAGACCACACCTGAACACTGCATCCAGTTTTGGTCACCACACTATAAAAAAGATGTTGAGACTCTAGAAAAAGTGCAGAGAAGAGCAACAAAGATTATTAGGGGACTGGAGGCTAAAACATATGAAGAACAGTTACAGGAACTGGGCACGGCTAGTCTAGTGAAGAGAAGGACCAGGGGAGACATGATAGGCGTGTTCCAATATTTGAGGGGCTGCCCCAGAGAGGAAGGGTTCAAACTATTTTCCAAAGCACCTGAAGGCCAGACAAGGAATAATGGATGGAAATTGAACAAGGAGAGATTCAACTTGGAAATAAGGAGAAATTTTCTGACGGTGAGAACAATCAACCAATGGAAGAAGCTTGCCTTTGGAAGTTGTGGGAGCTTCATCACTGAAGGCTTTCAAAAAGAGATTGGACTGCCAATTGTCAGAAATGATGTAGGGTTTTCTGCTTGGGCATGGGGTTGGACTAGGTGACCTCCAAGGTCCTTTCTAACTCTGTTAATCTAATCTAATCTAAGACAAAAGGAGAAGGAGAGGATGAGATGGTTAGATAGGGTTGTTGATGCAATGAATGTGAATTTGGGCAGATTCCGGGAGATGGTGGAGACAGAGGGACCTGGTATGCTACGGTCCATGGGATCGTGGAGAGTTGGACATGACTTAGCAACTGAATAACAGCTTACTAGCTAGCTAGAGGGCACTGATGTATTATGCAGCAAGCTATTTGCCAATGAGTCAGGAAATGATGGGATGTTGAAAGAGCTGCTTCAACAATCTTTGGTCTTCCTGTGTCAGATTAACCTGACAGAGTTATGCAGAGGAGTTGGTAGTTATGGTGCGCTTAAGCCCAAAATTATCAAGGCAAATGGAAGGAAGGTTTTAGTTCTTCTCCCCATAGGTGAAACTTAGCAAAGTAGGGCTATTTCTTGCGCTGGCTGGGTGAACATTTCCCTCTAGCTTTTTGCCAAAGAGTTGTTGCAGTTTTTCCAAATCTATGTGACCAAATGGAACAGAAATAAAAGCTGCAGAAAAAGGGTGCACATGCTATTGCTGGTCCTAAAAGACTGAAATTGATTGCACTAAAGAGGTTGGGATGGAAATGTTGAGAGGAAAAGGAAAAGAAGAAGTAGGATAAAGGGATAACCTTGATTCTCAGAAAAGGGGGTTGACCTATTTAGCACAGTTAAAAAAAGTACGCATATATAATGGCATTTCAGATTTGTGGGTTTTTTTCAAAATGGTTTTGGAACACATAAGGACACTAGTACTCATTTGCAGCTCTTTCTTCTTTTTGAATTTATATACAAAATAACTCCTTCCTACACGTCCAACAGAGGCAGAAAAAAATGATTGCACAGCCAAAAAGAGTATCTAGATATTTTATGATTAAAATGCACTAAACATGAAAAAAAACCCACGAAAAGCAAAAATAGCAGAGAAAAGATCTACATAGGAACTAAAACAGAAAGTTTAATTAAACCCTTAAGCTTATCAAAAAAACTAGACCACATCAACATTTTTTTTTCATTTTCAACACAGAGAACTTTAAAAAAACATAGTGAATCCATACCCTGGATCTGTTAAAGAACCCATAAACTGTTTATAACATAACAAATCCAGTATAAAAATGTACTCCCTGTTTAAGCATTCCCTGAGCAGTTCAATAAGCATAAAATTGTATTTTCTGATGAATTAATTTAAAAAGAAGATGCCTATTTTAAATTTGTTAATACCTGGACCTATTGATTCTCCAAAATGCTGTATTCCAATTCTTCATTCTATAGTTTAGATCAAAATCAGCACTAACATGCACATGAATGTTTATATATAGCAGGTATGTGTGTGTGTGTATATATATATATGTATATACTATATATATCATGCCTAATTAGAAGGCAAAATCTAGCACATTTTAAAAGCTAATTCATTTTAGATTCCAATTTGGTCTATTTTTTTCTGGCTTTCCACCAAAAATAAAAGTGCCCAATAAGGAAAATCCATAAGCAACATCCTGAAGCACAGTACAATTAAACATAAAAGTATGACAGAAGCCATCATATGTTCTCCTTTTTGGAAGGAAATGATTTTTCTCACCTTACTGAGCATCTGGGACTGTCCCACCAAGATCAACACGTTGGAGGCCAAAATGGAGAGACAAAAATTCAGAAGAATGATGGAACGTTCAGATTTGATAAACCTAGAAAACAAAAGAGCAGTTGAGAGAGCCTTTTTGACATATCTGGACCTTGGAAGTTTACTGCCTTCTATCCAGGACCTGGCATATAAGTGCTGCTAGACCAGTATCCATAGGATTGTTTGGGACTATACATCCTCTCAATGACCAGCTTTCTCTGTTATCTTCTGGGAGGAGGCTTTGTGCTGTCCAAAGGAGAACAACTAGATTCTGTAATAGGCTTATGTCACATAGCATCAACCTTGTTAACTCTCAAGACTCTTTCTTCTGCTATGTATTCAAAATGGGCTGTGATTAAAATGTGTGTGTGTGTGTGTGTGCATATGCATATGTATGGGTATGGGCATTTGTATATATTTCTTCTTTAGAGAGAGGACATCGGAATTTCATTTTAATGTGTGCCATTGTGAATATAGAAAAATGGCAATTACGACTACAATTGAGCCCAAAATTTCTGTTGCTAAGTTAAGGCAGTTGTTAAGTGAATTTTGCTCCATTTGACAACCTGTCTTGGAACAGTTGTTCAGTGAATCACTGCAGCTATTAAATTAGTAACATAGTTGTTTAAGTGAATCTGGCTTCCCCACTGACTTTGCTTGTCAGATATTCGTAAGAGGTGATCACATGATCCTGGGACACAGCAGCCATCATAAACATGAGTCAGGTGCCAAGATGCTGAATATTGATCACATGACCATGGGGATGCTGCAATGGTTGTATGTGTGAAAATGGTTGTGTCCCTTTTTTGAATGTGGTGTAACTTCGAACGGTCACCAAGTGAACTGTTGTAAGTTGAGGATTACCTGTAAAAATTATCTCATCTCATCTCATCTCAAACCTAGTTATCTCCCTGTTCATACAGGTGGTCTCCAGTTAATGATGGCAATTGAGGCCAGTTGTAATGTGCGATGCCACATCACCACACTGCAGTTTTGGTATTTCTGGTCATCATTGTTTAGTGTATCTCACACCACTGTGGGCACTGGGCAGCATTTGTGATCTCCGTCCAGCTTCTCCATTGACATTGCTTGTTAGAAGCTGGGCTGAACATGACTACAGGATGCTGTGGTGTCATAATTACAAGCCACCAAGTACTCATATCACAATCTTATGATTCTGGAGATGATGTGACAGCCACAAGTATGAAGACCGATCATAAGCACTACTCATTCCATGCCACCATAAGTTGAAATGATAGCTGAATAAGTAGCTGCTTAGTGAATACCACCTCTATGGGTTTTGTAAGGTTAAAGTTGCAGGGTGTGTGTGAGAGAGATATATTTTATGTATTCGTTGCCTGGTGTTCTTGGAAGATTTAATGCCACCCAAAAATTGTAGGGTTCTTTTTTTAGAATTAGCAACACTCCTCCCACACCACAATCACGTATGGTGTTAATTCTATGGGTGGGTGGGTGCTGGTTCTGCAGCTGTTTTGTTTTTGAGGGTGGAAAGCTTTCACCAACTTTGGTGGAATTGTGGGACGAGTTCAGAGGCGAACAATCCCCCACAGCGCTCAGATAATGCTTTAAGAGGGCCTCTGTGGGCAGGTCCCAAACTTTTCTTTAATCTTCAGTAATTGTTACATCTGCCTGAACCTTCTTGATCCCAAATATGGAAAAGATTCACACTTTCAAAAGTAGGAGTCAGGAACAAAAATACCATCCTTTGTGGATGAAATTAAAATTGAATTTTAATTAAACCCTTAGCTCAAATTGCTGCAAACAGTTTGTGCCAGTTACACACCACTTTGCTTTATTTACTATATTCAACTCATGCTGTTGAATATAGAGGTCTTGAAAGACCAGGGGATAAAAATAGTAAATCAGAGAAAATGTCTTAGAAGACTCTCAACATCAAATGTGAAAATTAAAAGACCAGAGTATCAAAAGGGCTAAGTTTGATAATCTGTTTGTTCAATATACCATACAGTATTTTACTTTGGCTTCAACACAATGATCATTCTCATCTCTTAAAAGCACTTCTCCCTGTGGTTCTGCTTTATATCTGCATCTACTGTTGAGATTAACCATGGGCAGCTTTTTTGTAAACCTACATCTTCTAACCATAGCTCTTGGGTCAACATACCTCCAAAATGCAGCATAGATTGCCAGCAAGGTCAGTAAAGCCATACAGGAAACTGCACAGCCGATCATGAGAGGGACTGATGGAGAATTGCCAGAATCCATGGCCTGTAAGAAGAGAAGATTGCTCTATTGTAAAGGAGACATCTGCTGCTGGAGGAACTCCATATATATATATATATATGCTTATTATATTGGGTGAGCCCAATCCATGTATACTGCAAGTGTTTGGGAGGGAGAGGAGAGCAATGGAATGAGGAGGCACAGCTAAGGCAATCTAAGTTTGAACTGGTGTGAAGCATATGTGTGAATATGTCCCTGCGCAGAAGGAAGCCACCAGAGGAATATCTGATACTTAGGAATTCAATACCATCTGACACATTTCGTTTGCGGGCTCGAAGCACACAGCTCAAAACTAAGTCTTGGCTACAAGAAAAATGAAAAGAAACAGCGCATGGTTTGGATAATATCTTTAAAAAGCAGTTTATGAGCATTAAATATGTATTAAAATATCTATTTAATAGTAGTTATGGTACAGGTTTTTAAAATTGCAGATTAATATGGAAATGCGGCGAAATCAATTTATAAGCAAACCAAGAGAGGGTCACAAATTGGATGCAGAAGATTTATCTATCCTTAGTAGAAACTACAGCAATTATTGCATGCCACATACTACTAATAAATATCTAATATTTATATTAGTGCTTTAGAATGTGTAACCACTCTGCATAATATTATCACAGCACAATTGTAGCAGCAAGCATTGCCACAAAACTATGAAGATGATCACAATTCTGCCCAAATCACAGATGGGAAACAAGCCTAGCTAGATAATTCCCAGGGAAATTGGATTTGAATTAACAGATCACCCACATTTAGATAGTACTCTTGATTGCCCAGACCACTCATCCATATCAGTTTCATTCTTTCTCTATTTCTTTTAACCCAGATTACAAACATAACAGAATAGGAAATTCTCAGTGCATGCAAATAAAAGAGCAGTGTGCATTCTTATTTATGAGGAATGGACAATCCCAATGAAATTCTACGTCCTTGCAATTTCACTGTAGGCATAAATTAAACATAGCTTCTTCTGATCATCTAAGATATGCCCAGAATTGAATGAGGAGAAGAGACACAGCTTCGTCCCATCAGAGAAAATTCAACAACCACCTTCAAACTGGATTTCCTGAACTATTCCCATTCAGTTTCCAGAACTTCCTGCTGGTCTGCTGAAGATTAGGATTAGGACTCTCTCACCTCCCCACCCTCTCTTCTCCTTTAGTAGAACCTCAAATCTGAACTCTTTTTTTCTTCTAGGCAGGGGCCACCTCAAAGCATGGGACAGGGCCCACCCAGTCTGCTTCCACCGTGCCCCTCCTTAGCCCCACAGAAGACCCTTAGCAGCCCCACTTACCAGGTCTTTGGGGAGTTGAGCAATCACGGCAAAGGTTGAGAGTTGTCTGCACTGACACTTGGTATGAGCAGAGAGGGTTTCCACCGTCTGGCAGCTTTCAGTGTCCCAGTTCCCAGAGCCAGTCTCTCTGATTGATGGCCCAGGGCGAAGGAGAAAGGGGGAGAGAAAGGGAGGATCTGAGCAATCAAACGCATGGATCTCCGTCCACATCCACATCTCTCCTGATAGGGGCCTGCTTTCCTTTGCAAGCGCCCTCCTAAAACTGTGTCATTTTGTGCCAACTGTAGCAGGCAGGTAGCAAATGAGTGGCAGACCCTAGAGTCTAAATGGAGGCTGCTTCCTTAATCTCCTAACCCAGAGGTTGGGATGAGCAATTTTCCCTCCTGCTTCCTCACCCTCAGGCAGAGACTGTAGCCAGCCTGTTCCTCCTTCTACTTCTGCCACGGCTGCAGAGCATCTCCTTGAGGGAGGAAGATTGGAAAGGGAGGGAAGTTGTGTTGCATTGCAGTCGAGATTGACTTAACGTGAAGGGTGATGATGTAGAGGGTTGGAAGAGATTGGACAGAAGAGTATGGATTGAAAGATCATCGTCTGCTGTGTGCTTAGGATCTTAATATTTGAGCTCTGACGCTAAGTAGAGTTGGGTTTTGGTAGGTTTAGATGGGACACAACAATAAACCCCAGAATTGAGGTTGGACTTACTGGAGAAAGATCCAGTAAGAATACAATGGGAACCCGCTTCCATATTGGAATTACCATGGAAGCTGTGTGGATGTGATACCCCTAAGAACAGAGCTCAACTTAAAGGAAAGTTGACTTGAATGATAAGTAACCTGTTCAATACAGAGTCAGGTTTGCCAGTGGTATTAAGCCTGGTGAGTTCACTTGGTTAAAGTAGGTTACTGTATATACGGGTAGTCCTCAACTTACAACAGTTCATTTAGTGACCATTCAAAGTTACAACATCACTGAAAAAAGTGAATTAAGATAATTTTCCCATTTACGACCACTACAGCATCCCCATGGTCACATGCTGAAAATTCAGATGACTCATATTTACGATGGTTGCATTGTTCGGGGGTCATGTGATCCCCTTTTGTGACCTTCTGACAAGTAAAGTCAATGAGGAAACCAGTTTCACTTAATAACCATGTTAGTAATTTAACAACTATCGTGATTCACTTAACAACCGTGGCAAGAAAAGTCATAAAATGGGGCAAAACTCGGTAAATGTTTTACTTAGCAACAGAAAATTTTGGGCTCAATTGTGGTCATAAGTTGAGGACTACCCGTATTTTATTTTGGGATTCTGTTTGAAGATGATCTGATTAACTTGACTTGATTGGATGCATTAATTGGAAGGTCATTTACACATGGACAAATGCTCTTTTTCTGACTCAGTTGGAAAACCCACATTGAATTGAATCATTTCCCACATTGATTTGAACATTTGAATTGAATCAAGGCCACTTGACACATTCCTACATCAATGTACTTTCATGGAATGGGGAAAGACCAATAAAAACCTCCAGACCCAAATGATTCCATAACTAAGCAAAACATACTATGATTCAAACCCAGGGCTTTCTTTTTTAATAACCTGTAGTCTCTACTAATCTCTTTGATGAAATAATTATGAAAATCACATTTTCCAAAGCAAATATGCATTCTTTTGAATTGTAGATGACACCATATCAGTTTTATTCTTTCTCCATTTATTTGAACCCAGCTGTTCTCCAAATACACACATGCACATAAGCTTAGGAATATAGATACACATACACATATTCCTGTGAACTGTAACCCCCAGTTTTCAGTGGGATGTGGGTTTTGACTGAAAGAGTGCAGAGTTAAGAGACCGAGACTTAAGAGACCTAAGAGACTGAGCATATGCTCATGTGAATCTAGATATAATCCAATTTTTAGCATTTATGTGGGTACTGCGGGATTAGCTGAATGTTTTCACTGTCCCAAACTAGTGCAAGCAGAATGAATTATAACAGGACTGTAGTATCTATTTGCTGACTCAAAGAAATAGAGGGGTGAAAACTGCATGTGTAAAGGTCTCTTCATCAACCTTAGTTTGAAATGCATGTTGCACCACTCCTAAGGTTGGAAATTGAGATAGAAAGGGAGGCAATTTAGGGAACAAAGAAAAACAAATAAAAGATACTAGCAAGCTTAGACATTTACTCCTGAGAAATTTAATTGCACATTAAAAGAATAAAAAAAACCACAAAGACAAAATACTTCAAAAGGTTGAAGATTGGATATATCATTGCATTGTAAGCTGCCCAGAATCACTTTGGATAGTGATGGATGGATGGCATAGACATTTAATAAATAAATGTTTTTTTAATCACCAAATGTTGATTTAGAAAAGAGAAAGAGGAAATGAAAAAGTGGTAGAAGCATCCTATAGAAAGCATGATGGACTGGCAGGAGCACTGTAACTGCTATAGAGTGAGAAGAAAATACAAAGTTTTAGTGGACATTTATCTACTTTCAGTTGAGAGTTTGTAGTCTCCATTTTGATGCTCCCAGGAGGTACCATTCCAGAATTAACTGTAACCATCTCTGAACACATCTGCAGATAAACCGAGGTGCTTATAGGGCGTGTGCCTTGGCATGGTTGGGTCATGGCATATGGAGTCATGGGTACCTCTTTCTCCCCCCCGCCCCC